>JAREYC010000004.1:79670000-79832500 GCA_030015325.1 Cryptoblepharus egeriae
TTTAGATTATGTTTGAATGTGTTCTAGGTTGAATGTATGTTTTTAGAGTATGTTTGCATGCACTTGCATGTATTGTAGACAAGGGGTTTCTCTCGTACAATAATGCCTTGTATTCACTGCCTCAATTACGTATTTTTTTTTGTGTAAAAATAATGATAAATTTATAAAACTTGGAAGCTGATTATATTGAAGGCACTTTTTTAGTCTAACAAAACAAAATGCAAATTCAATCTCTATCCAGTTAAATGATTAAGGCTTCCACAATACATGTTATTGTCAATACACAGCTCTCAGTACACTTACTCTGGTGTAAGTGGAAACAAGCACTGTGCGATTTACTCGCCCTGTAGATGTGGTGGCCTTTGTTTGGCAGTTGTCCTAAAATTATAATGTGGAAATGGTGAGATATACTGAATTTCTGCAGGAGTGGGAACAACTCCCCTTATCTCCCACCACTGTTAGGGTCCTTTTGTAGTTGTTAATCAGAGCAGATGGATACATTTAAAAAATGACAGCAACACAACTGCCCTGTCCAACTGATGACCCCAAACTTGGATGGGTCGATACTCCTCGGTTTTGAGAGAAAATTCAGCCTGAAGCAATCAATATGACAAAGTCCTTCTTCCAGGGGGAAATGTTAACTCTGGCCTACAGGCAGCCAGAAGCTACCTATATGGGGGATATCCTGGCACTTCACAAAGAGGCTCAGAGATATATTACACAGTGATGGTTGCTGGCCCTCTGAGGTTTTTATCATCAGGGTGAAGGCTGTGCTCCTTTTCTGGCAGGCGGTAATGAGGGTTATAAAAGGGATTTTACGATCAGCATCTGAAAAAACACACCCTGGCTTTTCTTGCTAAGGCTGTGAAGTTTGGTCACCTCATTACTGGAAAGATATCGGGCTAGCTGGAGAGAACTGAGAGGAAGACTATCAAAGGAAGGGTGAGGAGGGCACAAGGAGGAGCACCTGGTTTTGAGGAGGGGGACAATAAAACAAACAGCCCCACAACATCTTGTGGACTACTTAGACAGGGACTGGGGGTTCTTTATGGACATATTTGCTTCATATCTAAGCCAATTGCTGGGTCTGGTTCTGCCACTTGACTTTCTCCTAACCAAACCACCAATGAATCTGAGGCTCTTCTTTCCAACTTCTGCGCATTACATGAGTTAGAGTCTCCGGCTACAATCCAGAGTAACTACAGGACCTTTTACACTGACATTGTTATGGTGCCACCTATGGGAAACCTATGGGAAATGCATAGAGCAATCCAGAGCTAAGTGCCTCTTACATCTTCCCATAGTTACTCTGGATTGTAGGGTCCATGATGCTTCCACGCTCTGTTGGTTACAAGTGCACTTGCCTGAGATAAGTGCAGGCTGTGCCAAGTCAAGATGTCAATTATAAGGGAAATGATGATGACCTTTTCCCCCTCCCAATATGAAGTTGGCTTGGAGATTATTAGAAGTCCTATTAGAGACTCCAAGATAGTGTTCAGCAGTTGTCTGGAGATCAATGCAGAATTCTTGAGATTTCAAGCCAATGCTTGAGAGTTGGCTACAGGCCACCTATGTTGGGCAAAAATTGGGTCAACCGTTTTTGTTACTTATGCCTGAGGAGGTGGGATGTTTTTCATGTGCATTTCCATTACAGGGAAGGTAATATGATCCAGTGTGTGCAATGGTGTACTAGAGGGGGTGCAAAATACCAGTAGGTCTTATGGCAGCCAATAAGCCTCTCTTAGGAGAACATACTCTTGCCTTTCATTGACAGCAGGAAGGGACGTGTGGTGGGTTCAGCTTCTTTAGTCACTGGGGATAGGAGGGAGAGAACTGCCCACACAGTGACTTGGCATGCTCTCCAATGACTTGGCATGCTCTCCATACTCCCTGGGAGTATGCCAGGGCAGGAAGGGTGGGAGGGAAAAAGAATTGTCTATCCCTGCCCACTCCAAATCCCAGAGCTTGTTAAGCAAGGGGGAGAGATGAGTTGAAGATGGGGCACAGTGGGAGAGTGCTGTGCATATCTTCCTGAACTGGGCCTTGCACACCTGGGTGTTGGCCTTGCACACCCGGCTGCTGGCCTTGCATGCCTATTACCATTTTTTAGATCCATGGTAAAAATTAACATGCAGGAGAAAGGATATTTGGAGGGGTAGAGAGGTTGAACAAAGCCTTCTTCAACAATATTTGTGTTTGAAATGTTTTCGAAAAAAGAGGTGGCTTTTGTTAGAATCTGTCTGGTCTTTTTTTAAAAAGGCAATTTCTTTCCCAAGATATGCAAACAGATTTATGCAAACAAAATCTTAGGTTACAACATGCTAGAGCTGTGTAGAAAAGCAGGCCTCCGTCAGTCTTGAAAGACTATGGTATCATGCTCGGCGCTGCATACGCTGCATGCGAAGCACGAAAGCCTGGGTTAGATTGTTATGGAGGATAGGCTGTTACCCAAGCAGCAAATCTCCCCTCTCCACGCCACTGAAATAGGCCAATGGAAAGGCAGAGCCAGTATGATTGGATCCAGCTGGCGTTGCAGAGCTGGGCTAAGGACAGGAGCTCACCCTGTCTTGTGGGGCCGACCCAGGTCTCGAACCCTGGCCTGCTGGTTAACAGGCACAGCGTCTTAACCGCTTGCGCCACCCACAGCCCTTTTTGTGTAGAAAAAATGGTTGGCAAATTATGCAACATTTTGAAGTGTGAAAAAAGGAAAAGGGAAAAAAGCATTGTGGGAAGTAACTGTGACCCACAGGTCAGGGTGACAGAAGCAAATTTGTTTGAGATACTGAAGATTTATCCCATGTGGGCATTAAAAGCAACAGCTGTGGAGATAAGTTTTTGTGGACTGTGGTCTACTCCTCCAGATGAAAAGTGAAATTGTCTGTAGGCTGGTACATATATACTTGGGCCTAGAGAAGAAAATTTGAACCCAGAGTGTCCCAGGCAGTGGCAAACAGAAGTGTCTCATGGCTCAGTCCTATGGGTCACTTAAGGCAGCAGATCTAGCAATCCATTGCCATGGGCAGCAATCCAAGCCACCTTGGGTTTCCTTCCTTAAGGAAGAAAGGCAGGGTGTAAATTGAATCAATCAATCAATCAATCAATCAATCAATCAATCATTGCAGTGGCACAAATTTTGGGCTGTGGAGTAACTGGGGAGGGAACTGTTGGAGGGTCTGTGCCGCAACAGTGGTGGAGGGTACAGTTCATGAACTTGGCAGTATAGACAAGGCAATGGAAGGCAAAAGTAAGCCCCATTGTGGTCAATGGGTCTTACTCCCAGGAAAGTGTCTTTAGGATTGCAGCCTTAGATTTCAAATTTGAATAAATTTAGGTATCAGAATTAGCAATTGATCTGGAGGATTACCTGTGAGAACCTCCTGAAACCCACCACTGCCTAAGACCCAAGGCTGGAGCCACTCCTATTTTTCCAACTTAGGCCACAGTTTCCTGGCGGTAAGTCTCATTGACTATAATTTACTTCTTAGTAGATATGCACTTCTTAGTAGGATTTACTTCTTAGTAGAGATGCACAGAATTGCAGTCTTACCACTTTACTTGATGGAATCTGCATATCCTCTGACAGAAATTGCTTGAAATGCCCAATAGATTATAATAGGATGATAGGTCCATCTAGTTCAGATTTGTGAATCTGGCCAAGAGTCTCTCCCAATGCTCCCTGGAGATGCCGGTATTGAATCTGGACCTTTCTGCCTGCAGAATAGTTTCTCCACCACTGAGCTTACAGACCCTTACCCAAACTGCAATTTGTGGCTGAAACTAATTTTACAGGCACATTTGAAACTAATTGTTTTCAAAGAGTGCTTGCTTAAACAAATAAAAAGAATGAATTCTTTTTCTGACACGTTAATTTTGTGAGGGAGTTTCGAAAACAGTAATAGATGCAAAAAAGATGTGAGTGCAATCAACAACTTTTTTTTTGCCAACCACTTTATTTTTTAAAGTTTCAAGCTAAAGCTTGGCAGACGAGAGACTTATGCACCAATCCTTCTTATGCAGGCCACTAGTATTCTGACGGTGGAATGCTCTCTCCGGCCATTGTAGACAGTGATATGGGTCTGCGCTTAGTTGTCACTGGACCACTGTTGGTGTTGTTACAGTGGTACAGCCAATAATGGTAGGAAGTGGAGTGCCTGCCAACACAGGTGAGTCTGCAGTGAAGGCATAACAGGTGGGGGAAGGTTGCAAAATGCATGATAGGAGGAGTTGTGACAGATGTGGGAGGAAGTGGACACCAACATGGCAAGTTGTCGTGGATGCATTTGTTTACTTAGAGTGCAATCCTAACAATCTCTACTCAAAAGTAAGCCCCATTGTGTTCAATGGCTCTTACTCCCAGGAAAGTGTCTTTAGGATTGCATCCTTACCCAAGGATAAACCTCTGGTGCAACTAGAGTACTAGGACCTGTGCCAGCGATTTCATTAACAAAGTTGTCCCAACCTGGATCCTTGATGGGGACAGGATATCACTTGCCTGCTGCTGCTAATTATGCATCCCTCCTTCCTAGTGGTGGAATTCAAATAAATTAACAACAGGTTCTATGTCCCATTAGTAACCGTTCTCAGAAGTAGGCGCTCATTAGCAAAGGGTTCTGTAGAACCTGTGAGAACCCCCTGAAGCCGCTGCTTCCCAATTTTCCAACACTAGGAGGATATGGAAAATCTGCTGGTGGCCATTGCCAGTCAACACTTATGGTTCTGGCCCTCTACTCTGGATGGTGTGTCATGCTTTGCAACAGATTTAAGGACTTACACTACTGGAGCACTCTGGCCACAAAAAGCCCCTATAAGATTGGGCTGCCCATCAAGAAAAGTCTTAATCCATAGTTCAGACACTTAACCAGTACTCTCTTGGCAAATTCTGCCCTTTTAAACTTGTGATAATGTGATAATCTTGTGATAATGGGCTGTGGGTGGCACAAGCGGTTAAGATGCTGTGCCTGTTAACCAGTAGGCCAGGGTTCAAGACCTGGATCGGCCCCACAAGACAGGGTGAGCTCCTGTCCTTAGCCCAGCTCTGCGACGCCAGCTGGATCCAATCATATTGGCTCTGCCTTTCCATTGGACTAATTCAGTGGTGTGGAGAGGGGGGGATTTGCTGCTTGGGTAACAGCCTATCCTCCATAACAATCCAACCCAGGCTTTTGTGCTTTGCGTGCAGTGTGTGCAGCGCTGAGCATGATACCATAGTCTTTCAAGACTGACGGAGGCCTGCTTAAACTTGTGATCCTAACTCCAAAAGCTGCAGCCGACTACAAGCCAATGCAAAAGCATCTAAGGCAGTGGTGGGCTCCAGCAGGTTCGCACCTACTCTATAGAACCGGTTGTTAACAAGAGATAGGACATATAAAGTTTTAAAATAGCCATTTAAAAGTGGCTGCCAGATGGGCAGAGAACCGGTTGTTAATTTCTTTGAAGCCCATCACTGATCTAAGGCCTCTTACTTTGGGTGAGCAATGATCTGACAATACCAATGAAATTGACTAACATTTGAATTGGCAGCCTGGTTTCCCATTGAAATTTTTGCAGTTCAAGGTCAGGACATTGAAATACAAAATCTAATTTCTCTAGCAGGTTTATGCATCACATGATACATAATCAATCTCTGGAATTTTCTTCCACAATTTGGCTACGTTAGATGCTTTTCAAAAGTCAAATTCATGGGCTGTCAATGGCTATTAACTATACGGAAGCTGCATTTTCAAGGCATTCTGCTTTAATGCCATCTACAGGAAAGGAAGATCAAGGAGGGATATTTTAGAAGCATTTAGTTGGTCATCATATAGGGTTGCCATATGTTCTGGAAAATCAGGACTGTCCTGGTTTTCAGGGATTGCTTTCACATACTGGCAAGTTTGACAGGAGGTCCTGTCCTGGTTTTGTGAAAAAGAATTATAGCAACCCTATCATCATCACAAACAAAATACTAGACTAAATGTTATGGGATCTGATCCTCACAGTGCCAGCCCATCGATGCGGCCACTTGATACAGGTTGCATCAGGTTGAAAAACACTGATGTACAACACCCTGAGCTTTGTGTGAAACCATTTTGAGCAACACAATTCCTTTACAACAGGTTTCCAATCTCTACAGCTTCCAAAGGAAATGATACCCCAATACTAGGAGTCAGACACATGGGTCACTCCATCCAGACTGGTCCCTTCTTGTGGTGTAGACTAGCAGGGGCTGCTATACATTGAAGCACCCCATGTGCCTGGACTGGAATGCTTGGAAGTTCTAATCCCACCGATTAGAACCATCTGAATATCCCACCCAGTGCCGCCTCGAATCCCACTCCCCCCTTAATTCATTCTCAAAATAACAGTTCTGCCGTCAGATACACGTCAGCATATGGCACCCTGGGGCAGCTGCAAAGGACTCAGCATCCTGTTAGGTCTCATCACTAATGTGGATCCTCCCCCTGGGAAGGATTTTTGCCCCATAGCGTAATTTTGAGACATTGCATAGAAAAAAAGGGGTCGCCAGCCAAGAAAGCAAAAAACACCTTCTACTATCATTACTTCTGAGCTGAGCTTTCTATGAGCGTCAGGGCGCCCAGCCACAAAGAGAAGGTCCACTGGAGAACAGCTTGTGGGAGGCCTTTACAACCTGGAGCTTACCCTGCCTGCCCCTCATATAGTCTGCTACATTTCAACTTCTTCCAAATGATTTGCACCTGTCCTGATGTAGCCTTCTTCTAAAACCAGGAGGTTGCACATACCCATCATGTCTTGTAACCTGTGATGGACTTTTTCTTATAGAAATCTGTCCCTTTTTAAAGACATCTAGACCAGATGCCATCACTACGTCCTGTGGCAAGGAGTTCCACAGATTGATTGCATACTGGGCAAGAAATATTTCCTTTTTCTTTTCTAACTTTTCTAACACTTATTGGATGACACCCAATCTGATGTTGTGTGAGAGGAAAAGAACATCTCTATCCACTCTGCCCACCCCCTGCATAATTTAGTAAGACATTCAGGTGTACATAAAGTTTTTTAAGAGATACCTTGTAGAGGTACCCTTCATCTAGCCTCACCTGCAGCTTTGGGAAGAATTTTTCAAGAGAACAGGGTGCTTCTTGGATAAATGCACAAAGTGGCATTCATTATTAAAAACAAAATTAAAGCCATTACATGTCTGATGAGCAACCAGAGAGTGTCTGTTCAAGCCGAGTCATGCTCTCGTAAGCTCGCTCAGGAGCCCTCCTCTCCAGGAACATTTTGTCAAGATGGAGAAGTTATGGCCTTTTTGAAATCTCTGTAGTTAAACCAATCGGCAATTTCCCCGGGCCGAGCCCAGGGAATGAAATTAAGAAGGCCGTGCCTTTCATAAACGAAAGAGACAAGGCTGGACAGGCGAGATCCAGTTAGCTCTAAGGCAGTACACAGAAGAGGGCCAATTTGGGGGAGTCAGACAATTAGATCCTTGTTTCTGGTTTTATTGATCTTCTGGATGGCTCAGAAAAAAATCAGCAGCAATTGGGAAAGTGACACTTAGAAAATGCTGGGAGTCAAAGGAAGAGCAGAGGGTTTGTTGCAGGACCAGCCTTTATTCAAAATAGTGGCTATAGGCTACAGATGCACCCCCTTTTTCCTACTTTTCCTGGGCTTGATTAAATAAGTGAGCTCTTTTCAGGGCAGGGTGGGACTGCAATTCTGAATTTTTCAGCTAGATGCAAAGCATCTACAGATATAAATGGTATATCTGGTTTTTTTCCTACATATGAATTTGCTACGATGCTATCTTATACTACATGTTGGACTGGCTGCTCTGTTATACTCATATTGCTCATGTTATGCTCATGTCATGAGTATACTGCAGGCATTCTGTAATGCTGCCTGCTCACAAGGAAAAGGAGGACAATGAAGATTTCTTTTTCCAGGACACAGTAACAGGTTCAGGTTAAGATACTTATACGTTTTAAATATGTAGGCAAGATAGTGTAATGATTCTCTCTTTACACTCATTCATGAAGCTTTTGCCGCATTGGGAAGGAACTATAGCGGTATAACAGGAGTCTCCTAACTAGGATCTGGAGATCAAATCTGGTCCACCACAAGATTTTATCCTGTCCACAGCAACTTTATTTTGGTCAATGCTTTACATTTGTACTCCTTATATTTCTTTCCTAGGAAGATAGTTTCCTGCCTAAGAAGAAAGGAAGGCTATAAATCAAATAAATAAATAAAATATATACATAAAAGTCTTGACATGTGCAAAGGGTGTCCACACATTCTGTGTCAATCAAGCAGGCCGAGGGTTCTGTTTCTATGTGTCTCTGGGGCAGAGAAAGCTGACGACAACTGTCAACATTCCACATGCATTTCAACTGTCATTTGTGACTGTCACTTGACATCTTCAAGCAGAGATTGGACAGGATGCCAGATCTGAAAATGGTCTAGAATAGAGAGTTTCAATCATTTAAAATGATCCTCCCCAAATCCCACTGTACACCTGCTGGCAAAACGGTGTGTTGTGGACAACCTACAGGTGTGCCATGGGATTTTGGGGAGGATCATTTCAATAGGTTGAAACCAGTGATGGGATTCAAAGAAATTAACAACCGGTTCTATGCCCATCTGGCAGCCACTTTTAAATGGCTATTTTTAAACTTTATATGTCCTATCTCTCGTTAACCACCAGTCCTATAGAGTAGGTGTGAACCTGCTGAAGCCCACCACTTGTTGAAACTCTCTGTCCTAGACCACCTCTAGATATCAAGTTGGGGAGATTGACCACCCCTTAAACAAAATGCAAGTCTTTCTGGCCTGTTCAATCAATCAATCAATCAATCAATCAACAGTATTTATATACTGTTTTTCAACAAAAAGTTCACTAAGTTGTTTACAGAGAAAATGAAATAATTAACATGGGTCAGTTTCTCCCTTTGGTTCCATTCTTGTTCAGCTGGATGTATGTCCATAAACTTAGTCAGAGAAGAGGAATAAACCCAGGACTTCCTATTCTGACAGCCTTAGAGCTTCTTATGCAACCGCAATGGGTTTTCCAGTCAAATGGGTTCCTGTTCCAATGGGTTTTCCAGCCAAACATGACTCTTCCCAAACCCACATTTCCCAGGCTTGGGAAGAAAATAAAAACCAGAGCAGGATCCACACACACACACACACACCCTTCCCTATCATAAAAAACATATTTAATATATCCTGGATGTGAATGTGGTGCTCTTTCTGGGGGGGACGAAAGGAGGATGGTGCCATCATAGGGTGACCAGTTGTCATAACCAAAAAAGAGGACAAAATGTAGGATACTTAAAAATGTAGGACATGCCAAAATAAAGGTTGAGAGACAAATATCCTAACCATGTCTACTCAAAAGTAAGCCCCAATTACGTTCAATGGCTGTTACTCCCATAAAAGTGTCTTAAGGATTGCAGCCTAAAATAAGCACTTGTGGTTTCGAGCAAGGTCCTAACCATGTCTACTCAGAAGTAAGCCCCGTTCAGTTCAATGGCTCTTACTTCCAGGAAAGTGTGTTTAAGGTTGCAGCCTTCATGGGGTTAATTTTAACACTATGGCTGCAATGCACACTTTCCTGGAAGTAAACTCCACTGACTATAATGGGACTTTCTTGAGTAGACCTGCATTGGATTGGACAGCAAGTCATTTAAGATCAGATTTGAAACTGTTAGATTTTGACCAAAAGTAGACAAGGCTAGCATTGCACCATATATCTAGTTTATGAATGACAAGAAGGCTCCATGCTGCCTGCTCACAAGGAAAAGGAGGACGGTGAAGATTTCTTTTTCCAGGACACAATCCTAACCATGTCTACTCAAAAATAAACCCCATTATGTTCAATGGGTCTTCTTACTCCTAGGAAAGTATCTTTAGGACTGCAGCCAAGGTTTAAAAAAGAGGACATATCCTGGAAAAAGAGGACAGATGGTCATCCTGGACTGGGAGTAACATACAAACACACACACACAAAACACAACACAACCAGTGGGAGGAGATCATTGATCGTTTTAATAAAAAAGGGGGCAGAGCTTGCCAGTTACAGAAAGCAGGTGCTGTCCCAGCTTTGCTCAGATACTATTGCTGCTGCTGCTGCTGCTGCATCTCCTCCTCCTCCTCCTCCTCTTCTACTTCAACCTGGGACCCCCACCCCACCCAAGAAGGGCGGATCGGGGAGGGGATGTGGAGGAAGCCTCCCCACTCGCCCTCTCCAGTCCCTGGCTGGCTTCTTCTCTCCTTCCTTCGCAGCATCTCTCCAGCACTGAAGGATCATGGAGAAGACCAGGCTGGGGTTGCTGCTGCTGCTGCTGCTGCTGTGCAGGGTGAGTCCACAGGATGAGTCCTCTGTGCTGAGGCAGGAGACTGGGGCAGGCATGGACAAGAACTGGCAGGTCCCAGGCAGGCTGGCAAACTGGGCAAAGGGTGCCCTCTCCATCCAGGATGCAGAAATGGGATGGATGGAGAGAACTCTTCTGATGACATACAGACAGTATGTCCTCTTCTTTAAAAATCCTGGAAGAAAATCTTCATTGTCCTCCTTTTCCTTGTGAGCAGGCAGCATGGAGCCTTCTTGTCATTCATGAAATGAGGGCTGCAATCCTAAAGACACTTTCCGGGGAGTAAGACCCACTGAACACACTGGGGCTTACTTTTGAGGGGACGTGTTTAAAATTCTGCTTTCGATGTAAATAAAAGCTTTAGAGCATAATCCTATCCATGTCTGCTCAAAAGAAAGCCCCATTGTGTTCAATGGGTCTTACTCCCAGGAAAGTGTCTTTAGGATTGCAGCCTTAAAGTTGTTGCAATCCTATCATTATCCTGGGAGTAAGCTCCATTGACTATAATGGCACATACTTTCGAGTAGGCAGGCGTAGGATTGGGCAGTTGATTAACCTCATGAAAGTGATATATATGAGTGTTTTTTGCTTTTATTTTGTCATGTCCTACATTTTTCTTGGGTGTCCTGCATTTTGCTGGGGAACCTTGTCCTCTTTTTCTGGTTATGAAATATGGTCACCCTGGGGATGCAGGACTTTGGACAGGGATGGGGATCTTCTGATGGGGTGGGGGAGGGATCAGAGATGCTCTGCCAACTATGGGGGTGCCCCATTTGGGGTTATGTGCATGGGGAAGTGTGAACATCTGGAGAGGGGAGAGAAGGACCAAAGGCGTGGACCAAATCAGCAGCATTCTTTGGGTTGAGGAAGGTCTTTCTGGTGTCCCAAAAAATTGTGGTGAGCCCTGGACCTCAAGGTGTAGAGATGAGGGTGTCTCACCACCTATAGGGTTGTCCTATCACCTATAGGGTTGTCCCATTTGCCAGTATGTGAACACAATCCCCCAAAATTGGGATTGACCTTGTTTTTTCCTGGATATATGGCAACCTACCCCACCCAGCCACGCCTTACCTTGCCTGGGTTTACTCAGATCAAACTCTGCCCCTTCCCAGCAGAGATCTGGCCATAGAATTTGGTGGTGGGGAGAACAGATCAGGGGGATCTAGGCTGGAGCATAGCCTAGGTCTAGATGGAGATGGTTTTAAATGGAGCAGGGACTTTTAAAAAGAGTGCCAGGCGGGGTGGTAGAGTCCTATCTCCCTGGGTAGGACCTCACCTTTAGGGATCTGTGTTTGATCGCATTGGAAGCACTGGGAGAAACCATGAGCTCCACCTTGGAAAGCATTTTGAGAACCCAATCCTATGCCTGTCTACTCAGAAGTAAGTCCTGTTAGAGCCAATAGAGCTTACTCCCAAGAAAGTGTGGATAGGATTGAGAGCCCAAACCTCTGCATGTCGACTCAAAAGTAAGTCCCATTATAGTAAATGGAGCTTACTCCCAGGTAACTTTGCATGGGATTGCTGTCTGAGACCCCAATCCTATGCATGTCTATCCAGCACTAACTTCCTTTAAAGTAGGGTTGCCATAATTCTCTTCCACAAAATTGGGACAGGACCCTCTGTTCCATCTGACAGTATATAAATGTAATCCCCCCCCCCAAAATAGGGACTGTCCCTATTTTCCCAGACATATGGCAACCCTACATTAGAGTCAATGGCTTTTACCCACCCCTCCTCCCCTGGAGGGTGCATGAAATTGTAGTCAGAGAGCCCAATCCTATGCATGTCTATTCAGACATATGTCACATTAGAGTCAGTGTGCTTACTCCCAGGTAAGTTTGGATAGGTTTGAAGCCCGAGTCTTCTTTATTGATGCCATCTGTGCTCAGATCTTCCAAAGTGCTCAGAGTAGGGTCCTTCCCTTTAGCTTACCTTAGCTTCACAACAACCCTGTGAGGTAAGTTTGGGTCAGAGCACAGCTGGCCCAAAGTCACCCAGGAAGCATGAAGGGTGGGTGTGGACTTGAACCTGGTCCTCATACTCAAACCATGACTGCTACTTGTTGTGGCTAACCTTCCTGCTCTCATCCTCCTCCTGCTATTTTACTAAGGGAGATCATGGTCTCTCTTATTACAGGATCAGAGAGGGATAAGAGGTTCATCAGAGAGGGAAGCCCAGAATCCAAGTGGATTTTTCCAAAATATATATTTCCAAAATACTTCCGAACCTCTGCTGTATATTTCCAAAATACTTCTGAGTATATTTCCAAAATACTTCCAAACCTCTGCTGAAATTTGTCTTATAGGGTCAAAGCATATTCCCATGAGATGCCTGTTTCTCCAACTGTGGGATCCAAAGAACTTTTGAGCGGTGTTTTCAATCAGCAAGGGGAATATTTAATAATACCTTCTCCCCAGTGCAGTTCTGCCAGTAAGGTTGTAGCTGAGAACCAGGATGGTGTAAGCGGTTAGGGAATTGGATTGAGACCTAGAAGATCCAGGTTCAAATCCTCCTTGGCCACGAACCTTCCTGGTGACCTTAGTCCAGTCACTCTCAGCCGCACCTACCTCATAGGGTTGTTGTGAGGATAGCAGGAGAGGAGGAATTAAAAGCTGCCTTGGGAATTTGTGTTGTCATGTGAAAGGTAGAGTATAAATCCCTTAAATAAATACGTTTTCCTCATTAAACCATGGAACATCCTGTTTGAGATTGAGTTTTTCCACGGGGAGGTAACTTGTTAAGGTCTTCCCAAATCTAAAAGAACTGCATGGAAAACATATTTGCTTAAATCTGCAAATTGCCCGTTCAGCAGGTGTCTCTAAAGGTCGCCATGTGCTGCCATACGGAGCTGACGTGAGAGACTGAAGAAAATTATAGCTGGGGTAGTAAATTTGGGGGAATCTTAAACAAGCAGCCAGGCAGAGAGGAGGGACAGTGTTAGCGATTGGGGTATAAGGTATAGTTTGAATAATAGACACAGTGGATTGGAATAAATCTCTCTATTAGAGAATCCATCCCTTTTGTGCCAGATGTACTGTCATGGTGTCGGGGTGTGGTTATATGGTTGAAAGTGTTATAACTACATGGTATGTGGTTACAAGTGTTGAAAAACTTTGGCTTGGACTACGGCTGAGCCCAGTTGGTTACCTTGACCAGAAAAGAGAACCGTAGATGGAGGCTGAAAGAAGGGATGGGCATTTTGTGGATTGTCACCTTAAAGTTATGGAGGTGATGGGTGTAGAGAGTGTACAATATGATAAGCTGCTGGCAAACTGACCTATGATTTTTCAATCTGGTGCATGGTAAAGAGCCAAGAATTGTGGGTTTTCAGGTACCAGGGTTGTGCCACACCAACTTGATCATACAAGGGCTTAATTATTATTACCTTATCAATATAGCTTATCATTATACCGGGGTTGAATTTGAAACATTGTTCAACCACAGAGCCTCCTTTTTAAGTGCCAAGGCATTTTAGCCCTGATATTAATGAAGTGATAAATGGGAGTACCTCTGAGCATGTGAAGAGGGACTTCAGGGGCAATCCTAACCAACTTTTAAGCACTGTGCCAGTGGGGCATGTGCTACATCTTGCTGTTGTTGGGAGGGGGCAGTCGCAGAGGTGTCCTGAAGGTACGGGAATCTTTGTGCCCTTACCTTGGGGCTGCATTACCCTTAACATGGAGTTGGCAAATGGGTTCGAATTGCACCCTTCACTGCTTAGTCACAAATCACACAAAGTGGTATGCGGCAAGATTTGCAGTTGGGAGTGGCATCATGAGTGTTGTCCTGGAGGGAATTCCAGGCATAAGAGATATAAAGGCAGAGGGCATCATTACTCAGGCTGCAGATACCCTGGCACCTCATTTAAAAAAAAAAGTTAAGTATTGTCTGTATCTTCTCCGACTGTCTCCCCAGGCAGTCTCCAGCTGTGGACAGCTGAATACAATCCATTCCTTTCAGTGCTGAGTCTAGTGTCTTGCCTGGTGTGGGAAAAGGAAGCTCTCATCACTCAGATGAGCCAGTTAAATTTCTGTTCTCTTTCATCAGCTGAAGGTGGATCTGGTTGTTTAAATAGATGATAAAATCCAAAGGTGCAAAGAAAAATACTAAACTCCAACAAAACTTCAAAGAAAACCATATACTGTACAATTAAACAGTCCGGCGGTGCATCCCGTATCATGTTTGCTGGAGGGTGTGAACAGTTTGTTTGGTTGCTAGAGGGGGCATGAAATACAGGCTGAAAAAAGAATAGCAGAGCTAAATTGAGCGGTGGAAAGTGGTTTCCTGTGACTGGGTCATCATCTGGCTTTATGGAACCTATATGTATAAGCTATAACGACTCTTCCAAGCGATGCAGGGTGCTGGCATTACCAGAGGGGTGCGACCTGCACTGGGTGATGCACCCATGGGTGTGTGACATGCAGTGGGGGGCTGTGACACCCCCCAAAAAGCCATTTCACAATGGTGTGCACTACCCCTTGAGTCCTAAGTTGTTGGATTCGTCTTGGAGAGCAGAGTCCAATGCAACAATCTGTTTTGAGCTAGCACCTTTCTAGCCAGAGTTATAGCCAAAAAATGAAAAAAGCCCCCACAGCCCTAAAATTTGAATACCATGGCTTACTCACGAGTAGGCGAATGTGCCATTAGTCTGTCAGAAAGGGCAGGATGAGAGGAAGGCAAGGACAATGGAAGGGTCCTGACTCCTGATCCAAGGAAAGCAGCCCCCAAAATCACCCCAGGTGGAAGTTCCCCCCTAAAAAACTCCCCTTTGCATTGTTTGCTAGCAAGTTGCATGCTTTTGCTGGTGTGGAAGGTGCAAGGGGGTGCAGTGCAGTCCAGGGGGTGCAAGGCTTAAGAATGGTCCTGATCCCAGGCACCTGGGGCTTGAAAGGGCTCCAGAAGGCAACCCCCCAACACTGAAACTGGCTCTGCAGGTAAAGGGAATTTTTTTTTAAAAAAAAAATTTAGTAAAGCCTTTATAAAGTCCAAACTTCTTCCTCTACTCAAGCCTCACCTGGATCTCCAGCCCACTTTCCTGTGAGGTTTAATGCCTTTTTAGGGAGGAGAGTGTTAAGGCAGTTTTGACTCTTTATATATTTTTTACCAAAAGAGAACTCTTTTTCCAGGACACGTCCTCTTTTTTAGACTTGTATCCTGGAAAAACCTTCCTTGTCCTCCATTTCCTTGTGAGCAGGCAGCATGTAGTGTGCTTGTAATTCATAAATATGTAATATATTATATTTAATAATTTTAAATTTAATCAATAAACAGTGCAATCCTATGTCTCCTCAAGCATAAGCCCCATTGTGTTCACACACACACACACACACACACAGAGAAAGAGAGAGAGAGAGAGAACGCAATGGGGCTTATGCTTGAGGTGATATATATTAATCACTTTAAATAACTAAATATAAATATAAATATAAATGTATGTATGTGTATATATATATAATATAAATATATGTGTGTGTGTGTATATATATATATATATATATATATATATATATATATATATATATATATATATATATATATATATATATATATATATATATATATATATATATAAAGTGATTAATTTAAACACTATATAGGCTGCAATCTTAAATACACTTTCCTGGGAGTAAGACCTTTTAAACACAATGGGGCTCACTTTTGAGTAGACATGGTTAGGATTGTTCGCTATATGTATTAATTTATATTGAATAATTTAAATGTGATATTCAGTAATATAGTGTTTAAGCACATGGAATCAATATACACAAGTCTTTTGAGCTTTTATTTTGTTATGTTCAACACATTTCTTGGCTGTCCTACATGGGGGCGGGCGGGCGGGGGGGGGGTTCTGATTATGACATATGGTCACCCTGGTCTAGCAAATCATTCTGCTATAATCCCATCATTCTGAATAATCCCATCATGTTATATACTGTTGGATGCATAATTTGCATCAGAATGCAGTGAAAAAAACCACCATGAAATATCTTTATTCTGTCGAAATGTATGGCCATAAAACAAATGGAAGTGGAGCAATGGCACATAATAACGCCTACCACCTAATGTTGCCCTGCCCACTGCATGGTGTGACGCACTGGCCTCCCGCACCGGGTGATGCAAACCCTAGTGATGCCCCTGATGCAGGGCACTACTTCAGAGTTTATCTCTCTACAGTATTTATATGCTGCTTTTCAACTTTGAAACTAAGAGAGAGAGAGAGAGAGAGAGAGAGAGAGAGAGAGAGAGAGAGAGAGAGAGAGAGCATTCCAGTTGTACTTCCATTAAATTGTCATTCCCATTAAACTGGCATAAACTGGATTTTGCAAGTTTCTGCCCCCTTTCTCCTTGCAAGCAGTGCCCCCAATTCCTAGCCTTTGGTTCTATTTGTGGTGTCTGCCAAGTTCATTGAGAATCATCGTCAAGCATGATTTTATTCTTTGTGCTTACCTAGAATTTCTTGTACAATATCCATTTAATAAATGGGAGGGGAGTGGGAATCCAAATGTGGGGAAAATAGATGTGCCATAGGAATGGTGCCATAGGCTTGATCTGCAGGATTGGTTCCTACCGCATGGTCTTGCGGTTTGTGATACAGTGACTTTTCTGAAACTAAGCAGCCCTAGGTTCTCTAGGGAGAACAGAATGGGAGACTGACTACCTGGGAGCTGTGTTGAGTTCCGTTATGAAGGGTGAAGCAGGCCTCCGTCAGTCTTGAAAGACTATGATATCGTGCTTGGCACTGCATACGCTGCATGTGAAGCACGAAAGCCTGGGTTAGATTGTTATGGAGGATAGGCTGTTACCCAAGCAGCAAATCCCCCCTCTCCCCTCTCCACGCCACTGAATTAGTCCAATGGAAAGGCAGAGTCGATACAATTGGATCCAGCAGAGCTGGGCTAAGGACAGGAGCTCACCCTGTCTTGTGGGGCCGACCTGGGTCTTGAACCCTGACCTGCTGTTTAACAGGCACAATGTCTTAACCACTTGCGCCACCCACAGAGTGGAATATTAAATGCCCTATTGGTCCATTGGCCTCAGTGCTGATTTTTAGCCTTGTGTCCTGGAATAATATTTATTGTCCTCCATTTCCTTGTGAGCAGGCAGTATGCATCCTTCTTGTAATTAATAATTCATATGTAATAGTTTAAAATATAATAATATAGTGTTTAAATTAACCAAATTAAAGCAATATATATGAGGTTTTTTAGTTTTTATTTTGACATGTCCTACTTTTTTCTGATGTGTCCTACATTTCTTGTTTTCTGGTTATGACATACGGTCACCCTGTAGCATAACACACCTGTGGAATATTTGCAACACAATGTGTTGTAGCACAGTGGTTAAAAATTGCTGCCCTTAAATATGTAGGACTCAGCAGTCGGGAGCAGCACCCCAAATGACCTCAGAACATTTACTTAGCACCTCCTTATTACTCCTCCCCCATATATAGTTTTTCACAAGTGATATTCAGTATGCCTTTTAGTTTTGGGATATGTAATAATGATCACTGTTATTGATCATTGTTAGATTAATGATGATCATCATGGTTTCATAGTATCCATTGGCCAACAGCTGTACACCAATTCAAGCAAGGCAAACCGCAGCCTTCCCATCTAAGCCAGAATCACTTTAATACAGAATAAAAAGCAGAAGTAGGGCATGGTGAAAGTTGTTGCCAGATATAAGTTTTGTATTAAAAACAATAACTGTGGGAAAAGCAACAAAAGACAGTTTCAAAGAATTGCAAGAAAATGGCCTCAGCCCTGAAGGAATAGTAATAAAAGAGAATGTTTCTGAGCATGGGTGGAATGCCTTTCCTGCCGCACTGTACAATGTGTAGGTCCGACATCTGGGATGAAGGTGCGGTTGAAAGACAGGGACTCTTGCAAGTGAGACTAGGTAAGAAGATTGGACTTAATGAAGTGCAGAGTTTATTGCTGAAGTTCTTTTGTCTGCAGCTGGCCTCAGAGTGATGTCCATTACATTCTTTTTAATCTTCCCTACTCCTAATATATGTCTTAATAGAACTCCTAATATAAGTCCTGGAATGGATTATGAGTCTGTGACCAACCCAAAAACAGTGCAAAGAAAAGAACTTCCAATGCACAAAATGCCACTCCTAAATGGATTGGAGCTTGAGCACTCTAACCACTGGTTTTACTGGGGGAACAGGATGGGACGGGACAGGATTGGGCCAATATTCCAGGTTGCCATGCTTTGGGAGGCATTGCCAGTTTTCTAACCGTCCAACTGCTACAGTCTCATCTGGGGACCTTTGGAGAGCTGGGGAGACCATGTGCTGCCTCCCTGACCCTCCACACATCTTCTGAGGTCTCCTGAAGGCCTTAAAAACCCATATCCCATTTTTACCAAAAACCAGAAATGGGGATTAAAGACCTTCTCAAGACCTTCTGAAACCTCTGGAAGGCCTTAAAAGCAAACATGGCACAAGAGTTGGGATCATCAGTGGTTCTAATCAGACACTATGTTGGAATAGTATAAGTTTGCCTGCATTCAGTCTTCCATGTTCTCCATTCTCTATGCCACTTAACATCCAGATTTATCTGATACAATGGCGCAATGTGCAGGCATCAAAGAAAACTGTTCTTGGCATCCCCTAACACCCTGGATTAATTTATGACAACTTAAAAGCAAATTGACTTATTATGACGCCAGGTATTCATAATAGGGTTGCCATATATCCTGGAAAACCGGGATAGACCCAGTTTTTGGGATTGCAATACTGGCAAGCTTGACAGGGGGTCCTGTCTTGGTTCTTTGGAAGAGAATTATGTCAACCCTGATTTGTAGGCATTCAGATGCCCATAAATGAGAAGGTGGTGGATGAATATTCTTGGGGCACAATGGAGAGAAAACCAAATGAGCAAGCAAAAGCAGAATGACAGGCAAAGGGAAAAGGGGTACAGATGCGCTTTTCATGAACTAGCGTGTGTAATGCAGACACATCACAGCTGCATCGCTTAAATGGTCTCCAGGGCGAAAAGATGAAGACAGGTTGATTACATGGCGGCATCAAATAGGAGAATTTTCCTGAATCTTTATCCTAAACTTAAAAAGCAATCAAATTGGGGAATGTATTCCAGCTCTGCAGGCACTCATTCCAACTGTCCTTGCGAATTTTTGTTGCTCAAGTAGAACGACCCTAAGGTCAGAAATAGCACGTCCCAGGGAAAAAAAAGTTATGATGAATGCCTTTTTCTCCACCATTCAAAGATCTTGAAGGGTGTGGAAAAATCACAGCGGGCTGTCATCTAAAATAGCAGCTCAACCCATTATATTGCAGGCCATAAGGGCAAGGGAAATAAATAAATAAACTTAAGCACCATTGCACCAAAATCACTCCAAAATAGCATCTGCTATTATTGCTTATTGTGGAAATGGTACATTTAATACTGCGATATTTACAGTGTCTTGTATAGGCATGTGATTTTGAGCACAATCCTAACCATGTCTACTCAAAAAATAAGCCCCATTGGGTTCCTGGGTCTTATTCCCAGGAAAGTGTCTTTAGGATTGCAGCCCAAATCTTTTATCTCAGCCAAACGAGGCAGATCAGAGTTTATGACCATTTGAGAGATACAAGAACTGAGGGCCAAGTACTATCCAGCTTTCCAACTCATGTGGAATTGGTACATGCTCATCCTCTGGAGAGCAATCATAGAGAGCTCTTGAAGTTCTCTTGAACTTCTGAAGTTTTGGGTCTGATTTGCAACTGAAAGTGGGATAGGATTGGGCCATAAGGGTGTCATGCTCAAGACTTAACAGTGAATCTGTGGCAGAGGTTGGCGTTCCATATTAAATGGTTCACATTACAGGCCAATACACAGGGAGAAGAGAGAGTGCTGAGTTTTTATCCCAGAGGAACTGAACTACAAGCAATTATTTCTGATTTGAACTTCATAATGCAGATCTACATGGTGTTGATCTAACATGCTTCTCTCCAACCATGAGATTTGTAGCACTGCATATACAGCTGTCATGTGCTAGACAAGGGTTTTCTAAACTTTTTGGACAGAGGACCATATCAAAAACCAGATACAGTGTTGAGGTTCAGAAAATATATTTTAAATATAAAATTATTATAAGATTAGAGATGGAACTTGTGGTAGATTAATGAATATATGGGTCAAATTCCCACCATTTCTGCAAGCCCCAAAGCACAACACAAAATAAAGCACACATTTAAATGGACCCCCCATTTCCTTCACCCCACCATCACAACTCCAGCCATGGTTGATCAACTTGATCAGAGGCTCTAAGGTGACCAGAGGTTGACTGCTCGCTGGTTAGAGGCTTGCTGTGGGCTGCATCTGGCCCCTGGTCCGGAGTTTGGAGACCACTGTGCTAGACATTAGTTTGTGCTAGTGGTATCTTCATGTGAGCATGGTCTGGCGGTATGTACTCTCCTGTCTTGAAGAGCTTGTATGGACATTACAAACAAGTGTGACACCTGCCTTCTCCCCCTGGCTTTCTTATTTGATCCACATGGTCCACACATAATTTCCCCAGGCTGCGTATTCGCATAGTGAATGCTAGGAAAATGTCACAGCTTCCTAATATTCAAACCCAGTATTTTATGTGCCTGTGACAATGTGGTTCTTCCCTAGATTGTTTATTCCATGTGCTTCCAAATACAATATGAAGTGAGTCTCCCAAAGTGTCTATGGAACTGGGTTGTGTAATGTGATGCGGCCTCATGAACCACAGATCTGCACTTCCTTGACCCGACCTGGAAACAGGGTAGTACCCTGTTCATTTAATGTCTAGGACAGGACAGGCTCCTGGTTTGGGAACACTTTGGGAACATAGCCCCATTATTTCCTTCCCTTCCTCTCATGCAGGTTACATGTGCAGGCTGCAAGACCCAGCCATGACAGCCACAAGTGTGGCTGTTGCTACTTCCCAGTGATGGGAAGACGTATAAGACCCACCTTAGGCCCTTATGGCTGGAAGCCATGAGACGGCAATCCCTGTTGCTCCACTTACAAAGAGTGCTGTCTTTTCTGGTACAGTGTCCCCCCACTTTCTGACAACCTTTACCTCCTTTAGCAATGCCATTAGGCTATACAGGCATCCCCCACTTATTGGCTGGGTTAGGGACCAGAGCACTGTCCAAAAGCGAAAACGGTTGAAAAGTGGAACCCAATCTTTCTGAGTTAATAAATGTTGCTTCCAATGCTTTTTTACCTAGCAAATTGCAAATGTCTCTTTTATCTTGCAAATTCCTGCTGTAACACAAAGATTTCTGCAAATGGATTCCCATTAACTCCTTGGGGAATGGGGCTAGACCAGGAGATACAATGTGGGGGAGGGCTATTTTGCCCTTTAGAACAGCAGAGGTTGAAAGAGTGGAACATGCATTGAATGAATGAGTTCTGGGTATAACTGAAAGGTGTTGAAAGAGTGGATCATCAGAAAACAAATGGTCAGAAAGCAGAAGATACCTGTAGTGCATGACAACATATATTCTCCAAAACTGTTTTAGGGCAAAATCCAGAGTAACTACAAGGAGTCTTTGCTCCGGTGTAAGAATAACTTACTTTGGATTCCAATGTGAATTTCCCATAGGTTTTCACTAGGTAGTGCACTAACTATGGGTGCACGTAAAGTCTCTTACATGCTCCTGTAGTTACTCTCAATTTGGGGGTACACCTTTAACACACAAGAAGATATTTTTTGTCTGTGATTTTTGCCACAATGGACTAACATGGCTGCCCCTTGCTAGTTATCAGTTCCTTTTCCTACCTCAGTTTATTTCTTCAAAAATAAAAAAATAAAGAGAAAGCAAACCTGAGCAACCAAATCATGAACCTGACTTACAAAGCAATTAAAGGGCTCACACCAAAGGTGTCACACACACTCTCTCTCCTCCGTCTGTCCCACCTGTCACAATGCTTTATGAGGTTAATACCTGCAGCTTTGTCAACAGGAGTCAGTGTTAATAGCAAGCACATTTGGATGGCCCTAATGCAGACCATGTGCCTTCCCCCGAGAGTGCTAATCTGGGGTTGAAGAGTTGGGGAGGAATGTAGTGAGTGGTCCGGAAAACCCCAAGCTGAAGCGGGGGTAGGAATGGGGAGAAGTCTAATTTTGAAATCTGGAATAGAGGCTGCATTTTCCACACCATTGAAAATGTTCACATAGGGAGTAGGAATGATGTGGGGGTCACTTGGGGTGGCTTCCTTAGTATGTTCCCTAAAAGTAAGTTATACTTTTAAGATTTTGTTTCATCCAGCAAGTTGAACGTGGAATCTATTCAAAATGCCAGTGAGCAGCCCTGGAAAAAGCAAAGCAATGTACAGTATATCTTCAAAAACTTATAGTGTGGATGGGATTGCAGTCTAAGTACTATGGGAGTTAAGTAGTATCTGAGTAGACATGCATAGGATTCAGCTGTCACAGCGCAATCCTAACTTGTTTTGGAACAGGCTGGCTGGCTCAGCCTACGCTATATCCAGCGCAAGGATTGAGACCACTGTGGCACTACCACAGGGAAGGGGAAGCTTGTCTTCTCCCCTATGGTAGGGCTCAGAAGCCCCAATTGGTCTACTCAGATTTGGGGTACTGCCAGAGGTGGGTAAGTCTGAGGAGACTGAAGCAGCCTGCTCCACAAACGGGGTTTGGATCCAGCATAACCTCCAGTCCAAGACGTGCCTCCCACTCCCCCTGCTCTCATGGTTCGGGCCTCTACTTGCCCCCCTCTGCCCACTGCATTTCTTCCTATCCCCCAGTCCTATTCCCTTCTACCAGTGCTGATGCAGGGGTGCTGAAAAGATGTGTCCTGAATCCTGTGGTTGGGTGGGAGCCTGCAGGAGGTAAATAAAAAACTATTTCAAATGTACCTCCTGGAAGGCTACCTGAGCACCAAAGAGTATCCTCATCAGAAATATGCTGCCTAATTTAGTAGCATATGACTGAGGAGAGGAAAGGGTCAGAGGGGATTTTACAGAGGAGATACGATCCACTGTGTACCCAGATCCACCCATTCTGGAAAGCGATCCGTGTCCTTGCCCTTACCGTAACTATCAGAATCGCTTTCATTCATTCATGCCATGGTACACTGATGCACTGTGAACAATCCATAGATGTGCCACAAATGTTTGGAGGGCCCACATTTATTAGTAGGACCAAAATTTATTTGGAGGGCCACTGGGGGATGCAAGACACCCACTGGCTGTGTGGTTTGCCTTGTCAAATTGTTAAAAAAAAACTGATGGTGGGCTTTGACAGTTTTAATAAAGATGGAAACTCAGTGATTTTTGTAGTTTCATGAGTATTAAACCGCTTTGTGAACTTGTTGAAAAGCAGAATATAAATACTGTTGATTGATTGATTGATAGCTTTCCAGAGTTCAAAAACACAGGTCTCTGCCCCAAGGAGTTTGTATGCTGTAGGCTGGCAAACACTTGGATGCCTATATGAAATACAGTACTTTACTCCCCGGAAGGCAACAAGCCAGTGTGTTACTAGTTTGAAAAATCACCTACTTCTCCCGTAAGAATTAACTTTGCTCCTTAGCCGATTTTACCTCTCCTTTACTCAAGAGATTTCTGTCTGACCACACAACTTTGAAGATATATTGCTGTCTTGCTAGAAAAGGATAATGTTCATTTGTAAGCTAACAGCTACTCCCATGAGCCGGCAGATGCTTCTAAGTTCTCCTGGCTCCAGATTATAAAGCACTTTATAGTATACATTTTCAATTATTGGGCCTCTGGATTCCTGGGAAGGTAATGTCCCATCTCACATTATATGCCTCTGTGAAAGAGATTGTGGGAAGTCAGTCCTGCTACATTCAGTAAAAAATATTAGCAACATGACCTGGTTTTATAGCTAGGCAAATTGCTTCGGAGATGGTTCATCAATCTTGATTTCAATAGATTTGTGGCTTTGCTCCTGCAAAGCTTATCTTGCCCCAGTCATCACATTGTATCAACCGGCAGCTCAGCTCTTGCAAGTCAAGATGACCGCGTGATCTCGTTTACAAATTACATTTACATTTATGTGATCTCATTACAAATTTTCAGAATTTTGATTTTGGGGGGGGGGGGATGCTCCCTTCTTTTTTGAACTTCTTGTGTGTTTTCAATATTTTTATTCAAATAATTATATAAAATAAAAATTAAATACTATATTCGTATAATACCACAGTTGCAGCAAAGCAAAGTTTTTTTGAATATCTGTGTAGATGAAAACTTTTTTAAAAATGAAATTTTCAGATTCCTTCAGCACTCGCTGATCATGGAAAGTAATAGTGCAACATACATGAATATACAGCAGGGGATTGTCGCTGGCCAGAAAAATCCCAGATCTTACATGCACTGAAGGGACCAGGCAGAAGCAACCTAATAGCCTGATCAATCACAGTTGTAGTGCCAGTCTCTGGTGCTCTGCTCTGGCAATGGCCTTCATCATACCAGAAAGCACATCGTGGTGGCCAAGCAAAGGTTGCAACCTGATCAGAGGCCATCACAGGTCAGCCTTTACACCATCAGAGATGCTCTGGGCACTGACAGTGGAACTTATATTGCTGAGTGTATAATGGAGGCATTTCAGGAAAGGTGGGGTAGGATTAAGGTTGTCACCATGTATGAAGGTTTCCCAAATTCAGGGTGATCATATTTTTTTCTAGAATAGTGGTTGTCCAGCATTTCAGCCCAGGACCCCCTTCTGAGAATGACAATCTGTCTGGGACCTCCCAGAATTGAAGTCATTAAAAAAGGAAACATTATCACTGCGATGGCAACGCAGAGCTCCTCCATGTCTTCTTGGAAGTACGTCCCATTGTATTCAATGAAACTTACTCCCAGGGAAGTGTGAACTGGATTCAGAGTGCCCCAGTTCTACAGTGCCAGATGCGAAGATGGTGACACCAAGCTTTTTGTGAATCCCCTGAAATAAAGTTGCAACCCCACCCAAGGGGGTCCTGACACCCGTTTGAGAACCACTGTCTTGGACATGTCCCTTTTTAGCCTTGTGTCCTGGAAGAAAATCGTTATTGTCCTTGTTTTCCTTGGGAGCAGATAGCATGTAGCCTTCTTGTAATTAATCAATTATCCCTACAATCCAGAGTAACTACGGGAGCACGTAAGAGACATTTACCTCGACGTATCCAATCGTATTGACTCTGCCTTTCCATTGGTCTAATTCAGTGGCATGGAGAAGGGGGATTTGCTGCTTGGGTAACAGCCTATCCTCCATAACAATCTAACCCAGGCTTTCATGCTTCGCACGCAGCGTGTGCAACGCTGAGCACGATACCATAGTACGACAAGACTGAAGGAGGCCTGCTTTTTTTTGTACTGGCACCACTTCATGAAAACCTATGGGAAAATCATATTGTGATGTAAATTGTTCTTACGTCGGAGCAAGGACTCCCCATAGTTACTCAGGATTGCGCCCTATGGCTCCAATCATAACCTCAATTACTTGGGAGTTGACAGGAATAGGATTGCACTGTAAATGTAATAGTTTTAAATTTAATAATAAGTAATAACTTTTAAGTTAATCACCTGAAAGCAATATATAAAGTTCTTTTTTAGCTTTTATTTTTTTAGTCCTACCTTTTTCTTGGTTGTCCTACATTTTAAGGGAGACATTCGCAAAATCCAATTCTTTTATTCCCTAAAGCCTCAAAACCAAATAGGTTTTCATAATTTTTGAAGACAAAACATCACAAAAAGAGAATCTTAAAAGCAGTTGATTTCAGCAAAATGAAACTCTGGAATTTTGATTCCTAGAATTGCTTTCCTTCAATTTTCAAGTTCACAGTAAGTGATAAGAAGATGACGGAGGATAAAAAAGGATCGTGAAATGAGAAATCAATTGTCTGCCAGTTTCAGCACGTGGCTAAATAATTAATTTTGTCCTGTCTAAATGTCCAAATTCATGTGTTGCAGCTGTGGCTGGAGCTTGGATTTTAGTACTTCTCCAAACTGTGTGTGTGAAGGTACAGTGGTCTACCATGAAATAAACACCTAATGGACTACAGTAAATAAATTATGTACTTAAATAATAGAAAGCGCCTGTGAGCCAAAAGTAATCCCTCCCTGTCACTGATGTGTCTACGTTGTACGTTGCCAGCATGATTTGTAACTCTGACGGTTTCCCTTACTAATCGGTGTCTGCTGTGTCAAGGTCTCTATGCTAGTTATGACCATCTCATTCATTTGTTTGTGAATGTCAATGCAGCAGAATTGTTTGCCTGTAGAGGAGGCTGCCCAATGTATCTCTGTATGAGTTCCAGTTTGTGGCTTGTCTCTTTCCAGTGAAGAATAGGCATGATCAATGGGCATTGACACAACCCCTGTCTATAAACCCACAAAACAGTCACAGAAGCTATAGCCTGGCTCCATAGAATAGCACGTTACCTTTTGCAACATGGGTTATTGGAACATGGGTTCCTGCAGTGCAGCATGTCCATAGGATCAGGCTCTAAGGCTACAATCCAGAGTAACTACGGGAACTTTTACACCAACATAGTTATGGTGTTACCTATGGTATATGCATAGAGCAATCCAGAGTAAGTGCCTTTTATATCTTCCCATAGTTATTCTGGATTGTATTATAAGAGACGGTCTTCACTTTATAAGGTCTCCACTTTCCCCCAACTTGGTTCTCCAGCAAAAGATGCCTCATCTCTACACTGAAACCCTTTTCCTCTTTGCCTCCCCACATCCCACATCCTCCAGGCAAGCAGCCTATATGGTGTACATACCACTGATTTTTTTCTCCCCTTCAAGCATCTTGTATGTTTATCAAATCCATGTTTGTCCAGCACTTGTATTATTGCTATTTTTTAAAAAAAAACCCAGCCTCTCAGACATTTAAAAGTCAGTCTTTCCAGTTTACATGAGATGTCCCTCTTTCTAATTTAGAAAATAGCCTGTTTCCATAATCAGTTTAGACAATTTGTTACATTTGATAGCCAGACTTCCTTGGAGCTCAAGGCAGCATATCCAAAGAGATTCCACATGGTCACTCATCCAGCCAGGAAGCAGATTCAGACCTGCTTATAAGAGAATAGGGTTCATCTACTCTATGCCTTCAGATTATTTCCCAGGAAAACAGAGACTCAGAGGAGGCCAAATGCGACACAGCAGATACCAATAAGAGACATCAAACACCAGTAAGATGCTCAGGGTGGAAGGGAGGGCTTTTTCCAGTGCAAGACAGCATGTTTTGGAGCCTCCAAACACTTTTTGTTATGTTGTGTTCCTGATCTTGCTGCCGGGTAGCAAAGGTCCACCGGGCTCATGAGTACCACCAGACATCACCTCAAGTATCACTGGTGGTAGCCATACCACTGGTTGAGAAACAATGATGTGTTGCCATAATTCTGGTTTCTTTTAACAAAATAAAAATAAAATATAAAATAAATATACAAAATAAAAACACTAGAGTTAGAGAGGGAGATTGGAGCAGAAAAGTAAAGGAGTGGTTTTCATCCTAGAAGATCTGCCCATGCAAAAAGCAGTTCCTCCCCAAAGGGGACCTCTGTAGATGCCCTCTGTATTGGGTGCACACCATCTAAGCCTTTGGGTTGACTGATCAGAGATTTTACTTGATCATGTTTTGGGAGGAGTGAGGGGAAGTCAAGAGACCTTGATTCATCTACTTTTCAAAAATTTTGATTCTCGTAATACTTTGTAGGTGAGTTCATAACTCCTCCCCTACCCTGGTAATTCAATCATTCATATTATATTTTGTATACTTGTATTATATTTTGAATTGTAGCAGTTGTTTTGCAGTGGTACTCAAGGTGGTATGTGTATCATTCCAAAAGCAATAAAGCTATCATCATCATCAACAACCATTTTAAACCATCATTAACCATTATTAATCATTTTAAAAATAAGCTACAATTTTTCAATACATTTCCCGTCATAATGTTAAGAAAAACCCATCTTGTTTTATGATGCTTCTTAACACACACATTGTGTATTACTTAACGCTTACGTAAGCTATATGCTTTATAAAAACTCATCTTCTGTAAGAAATGGTTTGTTTTTCATTTTTGCTTTTGGTTATTTTTTCCCTTTCTGTTTGTGGCATTTGATTGTGTTCGGGAGCCACCTTGAGTTTTCATCTGTTTGAAAAGGCAACATAGAAATTGCACAACTAAATGCACACTCAAGGCCTCCGTACAACAAACCATGTTTAAAAATCATCACATCACCTGGCCATGCCTCATCATCTTACTCTTGGGGGGCTGCCTAGGGGCACAGTGAGCAAAGCAGAGAATGAATCACAAACTTATTCCTACTGTCTTTTTACTTCTTCCTTGTGTGGTGGGCTGTGGGTGGCGCAAGTGGCTAAGACACTGTGCCTGTTAACCAGCAGGCCAGGGTTCGAGACCCGGGTCAGCCCCACAAGACAGGGTGAGCTCCTGTCCTTAGCCCAGCTCTGCGATGCCAACTGGATCCAATCGTATTGGCTCTGCCTTTCCATTGGACTAATTCAGTGGCGTGGAGAGGGGGGATCTGCTTGGGTAACAGCCTATCCTCCATTACAATCCAACCCAGGCTTTCGTGCTTCGCATGCAGCGTATGCAGCGCCGAGCATGATACCGTAGTCTTCCAAGACTGATGGAGGCCTGCTATGTAGTCTTAGTGAAAGTCTCCAAACCTCCAAACCAGTGCTGATAGAGCTGTACCAATAAGTTGTGTGCCCCATCTAGTGGGAGAGGAGATCCAAGGGCAAATGGGAGATCAGTAAAAAATATTTTTATTTTCCTCTATATGAGCCTTAGGGTCACATATTGGTTTTCTCAAACGTATGGTGATGTATGTCTAAGAAGAATGTTTTTAAAAGATGGTATTATATCCAGCCAGCACCATTGCCACTGGATCCACTCCATCTCACCTCTTCCCCATCCCTGGTTCCTCACTCAGAATGCTTTGATCCTCCACCTTTCCATCCACAATCCAGTCTGACTTACCAGAACTGGAGTTCCAGCAAGACTTCTACTGCATGGCCAGCACCACTTGCTGTTGATGGAAATGGACTGTAGACACAGATGGGCTTCAGCAGGTTCTCACCTACTCTATAGAACCTGTTGTCAATCCCACCAGTTCCACTGAGTTCAGTGGGGGCAAAATCCTCACCTACTCTATAGAACCTGTTGTTAATTTATTTGAATCCTACCACTGACTGTAGAGCATTGTAGTTTGTGATGCTGTAAGTCAAGCCATATGGCCAGAATGTAAGTTCCTCGGGGCAGGGACCTACCTCTTCATTCCTTGTCAAAGAAAATGTATGCACATATAAATAATAAATAATATTTTTTGACCGTCTTTCTACATCAATAGGCATCTCCATGTTCCTGTATCAGTTCTTTGATGAATGTGACACCCTTCATTCTGCTTTCCTCCCACTGCAGGGTTCAACATGGGCCAAGGAAAAATGCCTGACCGAAAAATACACCAGCACTGGGGAATGCTGCAAACCATGTAACCCTGGGGAAGGGGTCGTTCAGCCCTGTGGGATAAACCAAACCGTCTGCGAATCATGCTTGGATAGTAAGTAATGTATGCACGTTTGGCCCCCCTGGAGAATGTGAAGAACATTACATGCATAGGGAAAGTCAATTATCCCATCCCTATTTCTCTTAGGGTTTTGAATCATGTGGCTTTGTTTTTGAAGTGGGAATTCTCCTTTCTTCTTTTTTTTAATTATTGAATTTTGTGGACAGTGCTACACATGTGTAATTTATTGCAGCTTTCAATCCTTTGGATCTTCTCGTCTCCTCTGCATCACCGATGCGCATGTGCAGGCTGAAAAATGTTGGTAAAAAAGCAATCTTGATATGAGTATATGATCAATTTTTGGCATTTTATCAAAAAGTTTATCGTGGAAAGATGGGAGGATACTAAATGCAACAATGTAGAGGGAGAACTCCAAGATGCATTAGGTGGGATTAGTGATGCCAACGTGGGTGATGCCAACATGGGTGCCACCTGGAGAGAGTGTAACCCTTGTGCAGCATGACACACTGGAAGCCAGTGCCATTCACTGGAAACGATGCATCTAGAAGTGATGCAATGTCATAGAGCACAATCCTAACCATGTCTACTCAAAAGGAAACCCCATTGAGTTCAATGGGTCTAACTCCCAGGAAAGTGTGTTTAGGATTGCAGCCATAACGGTGCATTGTGTGAAGCCACAAATTGCTTCTAGGGTGGTAATTTGTAGCCTTAATGGAGCAGGAGAGCCCATTTGCCACCAAAAACAGCATGGTTCTCTGCTTAGCAGAGCCTCAAATGGTGTACCAGTCATTCCCTAAGGATGTGTCACCCATGGTGTATCACCCCTGCATCCCTCTTGCTGTGCTACAGATGGTGGTGAGTGGCCCAATACAGTCCCAATCAGGTAGGCAACAAATATAGATGCAATCCTAACTCCCAGTTAGACCAGCACAAGTCCCGGCAAAAGTCCTTTGCTGAACTGGGGGAGTTACAAAACTGCCATAAGGCACTTCTGCAGCACGTCCGGAGGGTTGGGCCAGTGCACAGACATACACAACTGCCACATACCACCACAAGAACAGAGAGTGGATGTGTTACACCTGCCAGAGTTTGTTAGGATTGTGTCCTTAATCCTTTCAATGTTTTACACTATGTTGCACCACTTGGTGTATTCCAACCACTGAAGTGGATTTGTCTATGACCGGATTCCACTTGAATATGGGAAAGCAGCCGATGTCATGCTGCGATGTCTGGACATAGCAGATAATGCCTTCCCAACACTCAGAAGCATGAATTGTGCCTGGCTAGGAGAAGACTGGGTGGGAGAGACCTCAGGTCTGTTCTGCTTCTTGCAGCGTTGTTTAAAAATAACTAAAAATAACCTTCCCATGCAAAATCAATGGCTGCTACTTAACCTCGCAGAGAATGGCAGCTGAGATGTTGGGTATCGAATACCAGGCTGATAAACTGACCTTGGAAGAGTTGCTGTATTGGCATTTGGCAAGGCAGAAAACAGGGACAAGTGCTGGCTGTTTTTGCCCTCAAATATTCTCGGAGGGATCCTGCAAAACTTTCATGGTGTCCCAATAAGCCCTCATATCAAGGAAGGACTTCCAATAAGGCAAAGTTGTTCACCAGAGCCTTGTCCCCAACCAGCTCTGCAATCTTCAGTTGTTCTTGTTTGTTAAATGTTTTTTACACCCAGGAACATATACAAACCTAAGATGGCAGCAGCCACTGGGGGATTTCAGCTGATAGCTGACTCCGGATAGGGAGAAATCAATACACAGGAATAAGCACAGCAATGAGGAGAGACGAGTCCAACTTCCAGATGAGTCAGTTCCTCAAGCACCAAACAGGAACATGGCTGCAGTTGGAAACATAATCAGGAACACCTACGTCTCCAATATCTGGCATGGTTCATGCCTTGGCCCTCTATCCTGCCTCAACTAGCACTTTAACAGTGCTATCTTAAACAGTTTCGGGCATCACAACTCATGTCCCTCCATTCCTGGTGACAGGTGCTTATACATGCAAGACTTACACAAGACTTACACGTGCAAGACAAGAAAAATGAAAGCATGCCAAATAGCAACCTGGCTTCTTGTGCAGTTGCCACTTATGCAACTTAAATGACATGCAACAGAACATTTCCACCAAAGGGCTTACTGCAATGACTTTCAGCCAGTGTGCTGTGGCATACTGATGTGCCATGTATGGTCTGTATGTGTGCCACCTGTGTTTAGGGGAGGACAATTTATGAACAAGGCCATTAGGGGATATGAGGCCTCCTACTAATGATGCAATGTGCCTTGTCAATAATTATAAAAAATGGTGCGCCTTGATAATTTTAGTGCCCTTTCAGTATACCATAAGGGGAAAAGTTTAAAAAGGGCTGGGTTACTATGTTAGGTTTGCAGTAGCTCGTTGCATTGGGTTATCAGGTGATGCTGGCGGAAATGAAATCTCTGCATCTGATCACAGAATCACACACGCTTCTTCACCCCATCTGCCTTACCCCATAAGGATCTTTGTGCAGCTATCCCAAGCTTGCGCTCTGGGCCACCCTCCCTTCTACCCTATCCTTAAATTCCAGGCTGTGACTAGATGGAGACATTTCTTTCCTCATCTGGGAAATCTATTTGGAACAATGGGTGGGAGGAAGGCTTACCACGGGCAGATTTATGGTTTACAACGGTTGAAACGGCCACAGCATGGATGTAAGTCTAACTCGATTAATCAGCCTGTGGGTGGCTGTGGGTGTAAACACATGTGTTCCTGTTTTAGGTTATTGTGCACACATCTGACCTTGTGATGTCCTGATGCATCTGTGCTCCCAAGCATTTCTCATACACGCTGGCTGTTTTCATTGCTGGGTTGCAGCACTGGGAGCCTTTCGTGACAACCTGTGTCCCATCCCTACAGGGAATAGTAGGGAAAAGGAAATTGAATTCTTTGAATACTTCCCCCCTGTGAGGCCATACAAAATGATAAAGGAGATGAAAAAGCATTTTCGGAACAGAACCCAGAGGGGCAAAGAATAAGAGGCAAGGTATACAGGCATTATTTATTTTTCAAAAAGAATAGCAAAGAAAGAAAAAAAAGAGGGAAAGCAAGAGAAAAAAGAATTAAAAGGGAAAAAAAGAAAAAAAGAAAAATATATATAAACAAAAAATGTTTTTATCAGAATATATGTTAAGCACCAATTACCTAATTTGCCTTTCTTTAGTCTAAAATAACATCAATTAATTTCTATTAGATTATACTACTTAAAAAATTTTCTTAAACTATAAGCTTACTTAGCAATTCCAACAGACATCAAAAAGGAAGATTAAAAAGTTATATAACAATTATATATTCATCAAATCGTATGCCAATAAAGATGGTTGAATTGTATTCATCAAATCCATCGTTGATTTTACTCATCATCCCCTTTTCACGCAGAAAATCTGTTGAAAAGTGGAACCAGTCTTTTTTATGACCACCAAAAAGAATTATAAATATCACCGTGTCTCATACAAATCAACATCAGGGAAGATAATTTTAGCCCTTCGACATGCAAAGAGAAGTTGAAAGAGTGAAGCATGCGTTGATTGAATGAGTCAATTTACCTATAATTGAAAGGTGTTGATAGAGTGGAACCATCAGAAAGAGGGGAACGCCTGTATTTGAAAGGAGACATACATGCTTAGCAAAATGTATATTAGAGAAGGACAGTCCTTGTAAAACAGCAGTGCTCATTGATATAAGGCAGTGATACAGGGCAGTGTATCAGAAGTAACGAGGTTACTTGAGGTCAAACTCAAAAATTATTAATTTTTTTTTGGGGGGGGGGGAAGGGGAGAATCTGTTTTTCTGGTGAATCTGTGCATGGCCAGTTCTGCCCACCTGCCTGGGACTGAAAGAGCTGTAATGGGACCTGAAGAGCTGAAGGCTTCTGTAAGTACAGAAGGCAATCCTAACTCCTAGTAAGGCCAGCACAAGTCCCAGGCTGGCCTAGGGATGTGCCTTACAGCACCTTTGCACCACTCTGGGGTGGGGTGGGGGTTATGCAAGTGCACAGACATGTGCCAGCTTCCCCATACCACCGCAGGAATGGGGAGACAGCCTAAATTGGTTAGGATTGCGTCCTTTGGGACCAGCTACCTAAGACACGTTAAGGAATTATTTGAGTTTGCTTGTACTTTCCTGCTTGTACTGTAGTTTGGCTTAGAATTTCAGTGGTGGGCTCTAGCAGGCTCACACCTACTCTATAGAACTGGTTGTTAACAAGACATAGGATATATAAACTTTAAAAATAGCCATTTAAAAGTGGCTGCAAGATGGGCATAGAACCGGTTGTTAATTTCTTTGAATCCCATCACTGGCTTAGATCCACACATCAACAGCCAAAACTTTTCCACCTTTTTTCTTTCAAATATTATCCAGCTCTCCTTTTATTTTAATAAACTTTTATTATATTTTAACTCTTCACTTGACTGCTATCAATTGAATACAGCCAGAGCCTTCCTCTATTCCTCCAGGACCCTTGTCTCCACACTACTGGGAGTAGTTTTGGAAGAATTCTCCTTGGGGACCTAAGTGTGCCTCGATCATTGTTTTGCATAGTGAAATCTGATAGAGATATCCCCTGCTTTCTGACAGTTTGTTTTGTAACAATTCACTCTTTCAACACCTTTCAATTATACCCAAAACTCATTCTTTCAATGCATGTTCACCTCTTTCAACCTCTCTCTGCTGCTGTAAAAGCCAATATTGCCCTCCTCCATGTTCTACTCATGGTCATGAATCTACTCCCATTGTCTACAGTAGTCTACAGTAGCTCATGGTCTACCCCCATTCCTGAAGGAGTTAATGAGAATCCATTTGCAAAAAACAAAAAACTGGGTTTCATTTTTCAACCATTTTCACTTTGGGATGGTGCTTTGGTCCCTAACGCATCCTATAAGTAGGGGATTCCTGTACTCCCTCTGGCTTGTAGAAGAGTTAATGCACAGCTATTATGGGTTGGTTTCGTAGTGGATTCCATGGGTCTGCTTGTGCAAGAGCTTGCACAAAAGTACATATAGTGGGTAAGGTTTTGTGATTCTGCATGGACAACATGTTGCACGGGTTCTCATCTAAACCCTTGCCCAAACAGAAGAGTATCATCCCATGTAGTTTCCTATTTCTCATGCAACGTGGTGGAAAGCAGCATTTCCATGGAAGGGCTCCAGCTCAGTCTCTCTGTATGACATGTGCCACTGCTGAGATCCCCATTTCAGGTTGGTTGGATCCTGGGTGCCCTTCTGCTGATGGAGGCCAAAGTACTATGGCCATGAGATTATTTATTCATCTCTCCACTTAGTATCCATCATCACGTGAAGCCCGGCTTGAGTGGCCGTCTGAATGGTTTGCTTTCTACTCCAACCCACAGCTGCAAATGTGCCCATGTGGCTCATCCATCTTCCTTCCCTGTGCATGCTGCCTCCTTCCTGCCTCATGTGCCACTCTAATGGCTTCCATCAATCATTCAGTATGATGTACAGAATTACCCAGGTTAATGGGAGCTGTTTGCTCTGACAATGGAGCAAAAGCTGGCTGGCAAACCATGCTGCTGTCTGGGACACAAGACAAGTGGGCTTCAGTAGGATACTCAGGAGACTGCTGAAATCTGACGTGCTATGGTAGAGAAGGGATACCAGCAGCAGCATCAACAGGGAGCCTGCCAATTTTTTTAGTACAATGCTGTCTAAGAATCAAAGCATGGTTCTATCTCAGAGGGATTACAATCTAAGGTGGGCAAGGATGTCTATTTCCCTATTTTCCAGCCTCTGTCCCAGACAAACCCCTACTAACATCTAGATCAGTGATTTTCAACCTTTTTTTATCTCACAGCACACTGGCAAGGTACTAAAATTGTCAAGAGACACCATCCGTTTTTTGACCATTGACAAGGCACACTATGCTACCAGTAATCCCCCGCTTACTGGGAAAGAGGCACTCTTTCAGATGGGTGTTTCACTTTTATTTAGCAGGGGAAGAGTAATTGGCCCTCCTCACCCCACAAATGTCTGTTATAGTGCTGCAGCTGATGTTCTCTTCCATCTTTTTAGATTGTGAATCCTTTTGGGACAGGGACCCATTCGCCATTAATTGTTTTCATTTTCTTTGTAAACTGCTTTGTGAACTTTTTAGTTGAAAAGTGGTATATAAATACTGTAGACAGACAGACAGACAGACAGACAGACAGACAGATTGATAGATTGATTTGGGGAACAAGGACCAGGATCACAATTGAGTGGAGCCATCTTCCTTCCTCCAGGTTGTCATGCAGTCCCAGGCAAAATTGGGACAAATCGTGACTTACCCTACAATCCAAAGCAGCTGTGACAGTAGATGTGTCAGCGCAAGTTACATTTATGTCGACACAGTTACAGTGCCATCTAGTGGAAACCTATGGGAAATTCATAGAGCTATCCACAATAAATTTTGTGTGTTGACACAAGTGGTTAAGACACTGTGCCTGTTAACCAGCAGACCTGGGTTCAAGACCCGGGTTGGCCCCACAAGACAGGGTGAGCTCCTGTCCTTAGCCCAGCTCTGCGACGCCAGCTGGATCCAATCGTATTGGCTCTGCCTTTCCATTGGACTATTTCAGTGGTGTGGAGAGGGGGGATTTGCTGCTTGGGTAACAGCCTATCCTCCATAACAATCTAACCCAGGCTATCGTGCTTCGCATGCAGCGTATGCAGCGCCGAGCACGATACCATAGTCTTTCAAGACTGATGGAGGCCTGCTTTTTTTTTTTTTGACACAACTGCTGTAGTTACTCTGGATTGAGCCCATAGCCATATTTGCCCAGGATGATAAAAACCAAAGCAAATTGTGAAGTGCCCAATAGTATCTTTCCAAACTGAGCAAACGGGTAACCAAATGGCCATTGTAGTTCAATGTTAATAAGCAGTGTACATTGAGACAAGTATCACAATTTCATATGTACAGTGATGTTATCTGAGCTGAGAGTAGTTCCCAGAGGCAACTGGTAGATAATATAGAGGGTAATAGGATTCTGAATGAGATGCTTACGGCTTGATCCTGCAGGGCTTTTCATATGTTGCTTTGCACATAGACAGTGAAACGATATCTCAGATATAGTTCTACTCATTTAGCAACTATTGTCTGTTTCCAGTCCAAGAGCTGCAAAGTAAGCACTATCGTAGAACTCAGCACCTCAGTAAGTGAGAATGGATAAGGTGAGTTTTACAAAGCCTAACTCAGGAGCTTAATCAGTAGTTTAAACAGGCTACAAGTCAGTTAAGATTAGAGTTCGCAGAGCAGGAGTCAACATGTCAGCATGAACTGTGCAAAATATAATTGCTTTTTAACTTTATTTATTGATGCGACTGGCATCAATGCAAACATGAACACTCCTTAACAGCATTTTGTGTAATTTAATCCACATTTATAGTTTGTTTTAATTAGGAAGCATTGGAGCCTGGATGGGCCAGTGGAAGCTACGTTTGTGGGTGGACTAGGCCTGCCAACCTATGAACCAAAAAACAGTTCCTGAGCAAAGATCTGTGTAAAGTTAATTTCTTTGGAGGCACATAAAATTTAGGGGATGAGTTTTCTGTTAGAAAATGGTAATTATGGGAAGATCTTATCTTTACCTCCCTGTGTGCTGTTGACCAGATGTGAAGAAACCCTCTGATGTAGAAGTTCCCAAACAATATTCTGTATGTCCCTGGGAAGCCACACAAACCAGCCAGTGGATCTGCGGAGATCTTGTAAAAAATCCACAACTGTCTGTAATGTATAGGATTGTAGGCCTAACGGGAAGCTGCAGCCAGTAGCCATTCAACAGCCAATAGCGCAAGGGTCAAAAAAAGTTTGGGAACCACTGGTATAGTGTCTGGGATTTGGATTTGAGACCTGGTTCAAATCCCCACTCAGCCATGAAACTTCCTGAGTGACCTTGGGCCGGTCGCTATCTCACCTACTTCACAAGGTTGTTGTGAGAACAGAAGGAGGGAAGGAACCTTGTGCACCAGTATAAACATGTAAAAAAATCAATAGAAGAGACACTTTTAGCAATCAACATGCCTTTTACCATGCACATTTTTGGACTGGAGTTTTCAATTCTCCCTGGTGTACACACACATATTACTTTTGACCCATATGGCCAGACAGGTTTGATTAATTTAAATGATACCCAAACCTACAAGATCTGAAGATGGGAGGTAAAAGTGTTCACACTGCAAATGTCAATTATTTTTTTCCAAACAGCCTTTCAATGCTGGTGACGGGGGGGGGGGGGGGGGGACAGTAAGAGCCCCTTTCCATTTCCTTAGTATAGGCAAAAAGCAGAGAGCTGTCACATTAGGATGATGCTGGGGAGGTCCTCTCCTCTGGGGCCCTAATTATTCCCACAGCAAGATATCTGAGGAAGCTGTCTCACATCACCCAGATCTACGGGAACTCTTTGCCTTTTAAGGCTCAAATCCTGTTTCCCGGCGTGAATTATTATTCTGTTTAATAATTAACGAGGCTTCCTAAAATAAACTCCCCCAGAATCTAACTGCTTTTCTGAAGAAGTGTGACAGAGACTTTCTCTGCTAAAGGGGAAAGCCCTGTGTTGAGAAAGATTAGAAAATATATCAGCCATATTTCAGCCATTGTATCATGGCACACTGTTGTGCTGCAAACAGTCGACAAACAGTTCATGAGTGTGCTGTGTTTGGGCAAGGGCCATTCTAGGTGTGAGCCACCACCAAAGGTGTGGTATGCCTTCTCAGTTGTTAAAAAGTTGCCTTGTCAGTGTGCCATGAGATAAAAAGGTAGAAAACGAGTGACTAATGTGCTGTGATTTAATGTGCTTGAGTTTGCTTTCCAGTTTTTTTCCCCTGGGTGGAACAGATGCTGAGTCAATGTTGTCCTTTTATTTATGGCACGGGTGGAAAAGCATTTTGGAAGGGGAGCCACATCATCTCTGACGCTATGTCTGGGGGGTAGGGAAGAATTAATTTATGACATTTGAATAAATTTACATAAATTAATACATTAGAGATGTGAATGAATGAATTTTACTGAGCTTATTTACAATACAATGAATGAATGAATGACACTACAATCCTATGCACAGTTTCCTGGGAGTAAGCCTTGCTAACTGTAATGGGGCTTACGTCTGAGTACACATGCATAGGATTGTGCCCTGAATGAAAGAATTTTACTGAGCTTATTTATAATACATATGAATGACTGAATGAATGAATGACACTACAATCCTATGCACAGTTTCCTGGGAGTAAGCCTTGTTAACTGTAATGGGGCTTACATCTGAGTACACATGCATAGGATTGTGCCCTGAATGAAAGAATTTTACTGAGCTTATTTATAATACATATGAATGACTGAATGAATGAATGACACTACAATCCTATGCAAAGTTTCCTGGGAGTAAGCCTTGTTAACTGTAACGGGGCTTACGTCTGAGTACACATGCATAGGATTGTGCCCTGAATGAAAGAATTTTACTGAGCTTATTTATAATACATATGAGAACTATAATTCAGGCATGTTCAAACAGTTCAGAACCATGAGCTGTTTGCCACACACTTCTTGCATGGTGAAACCATACAGATCAAGCCAGAAACACCTGGAGACATAAGTTCCATAAAGGCAATGGGGTAGGGGAAAAAAGAAAACACATGGAAACATGAGCTGATGCTCTGGCATCACAATGGTATCACTTCCTGTTTGATGTCACTTTTGGCCATGACATAACTTCTAGGTTGATTACATCATTTCAGGAAGTCCCGAAAAGATCGTCATTAAAAGGGGGTACCGGGTTGAAATGCTTGAGAAAAACTGAAATAGCAGATTAGCATAAGAGCCCACTTCTTCTTGCTGGTATTCCTCCACTGGACTGGACAATCAAGACCAGGATGGAGTCAAAGAGAAAAAGTAGCAGAGAGTAGTGTGCTAGAGTGTCTCAACACGCTATCCCACCACTCTTCTCATCTCTCTACATACATGATTTTCCCTTTTGTCAATTTGGAGAATAGTAGAAGAGGCTGACACATCATCAGGTAAGGTGAGGTCAGCTTTTGACACCTTGCTTTGGGTGCTGGTAGATCTTGGGTTGACCCTGCCTTTTCCAGCATCTGCAACCTGATCTTTTAATGGGAGATAGCAGGGCATGAACATGAGGCCATCTGCTCTAACACCATAGTCTTCCATCAAATCTTTCCAGCACTCGAGTCTCATTACTATTGAAAAATTCCTCCTACTAGTAAACTGTTCTGTTCCTTCCTGTGTAATTTAGACTTATTACTTTCTTTTCCTTACGTTACAAGAGGGATTGGATGGGGTTGGTGGAGAGGGCCCCGACAAAGGCCACTGCCTCATTGATAGTGACAGCAAAGGGCAAGTTTAAATGAGAGCATGGCCTGTCTTGATGGAGGCATTCAATCTGACTTCTTGCATCCTGCCATTCAGAGGGAAAATTGCTATTTCCCAAGAATGTCCTCCAGAGATCACACAGCTAATTAAAGATTAATACAACACACTGGGCAGGAGGGGGTGTGTAAAGCTGGATAACCCTGAAAGGAGGAAGGAATCTGTGGTGAATATGTTTAATATTTCCAGCACCTTTGAGAAGAAGGGATCATGCTACTTACTTTGTTCCACACAAACAGGGTGACCAGATGCCAAACCCAAAATTCCTGAACCCCAAGGCCAAAATTCCTACCCCCAGACTAAAATTTCTACCCCCCAAAGCCAAAATTCCTACCCGCTTAAAAAAATTGCCAAAAATCTAATTTTTTTGTTTTGAAATTTTTGTTTCTTGGTTTTTTTGCCATAACTTTGGATAGGAATTAGCTATTTCAAAACTGATTTTTGCATTGGATTCTGCTCTTCAATATGAATCCAATCACATATGACATGATGGAGCACTGTGCACCATCGCAAAGTTTAAAAATGAAGCCAAAATGTAGGACAATAAAGCCAAAATGTAGGACACCCAGATAGGAGGCTAAAAATCCAGACAAATCTGGGTTTTTCCAGTCGTATGGTCACCCTGCACACAAATCTATGCTTAGGAAATGAATGAACAATAGGGAAAGCTTGACCAGTTGGACTGCAGCCTGAATTCAAATGTTCAGTGCCATACTGGGGGTGGGAGAAAAGGATGGTAAATAAAAAACATGACACCACTTTCTCAGGGTTAAAGATAAAGGATCTTCTGCAGGTTGCCCTGCTAGTCATAACTGACTCTAAGGGTGGTGCTCATCCCAAAGAGCCAACGGTGTCCAAACATCTCTCCGTGATCATATGGCTGGCATGACTAAAGACGAAAGCCAGTAATATTCTGGCATTTCAGCCGAGGACCCCCTTTCAAATATAAAAATCAAGGCAGCTTACAATGCTTTAATTCCTCTCCTCCTGCTGTCCTAACAACAAGCCTGCTGTGAAGTAGGTGAGAGTGAGTGACTGGCCCAAGATCACCCAGAAAGTTTCATGACCAAGGAGGCATTTGAACCTGGATCTTCCAGGTCTCAGTCCTACTCCTAATCACTACACAATCCTGGATCTGAAATCCCTCAAATCTCAAGTTTGTGGGTGCGCCCAATAAATGCATGGGTGCTGCTTCATGTGGAGAGGAACTGGATATATCTTTCTTCTAATAAATACTTTGAGAGCAAAGATGTTGTTGACCATACATGCACATGCACTTAAGTTACTATTTGGTCAGTGGACATCTGTGTTCACTCAGTGGCCCAGTGGGAGAAGGCGAACTTTTATGCTGATGTAATAGTAGTAGTAGTTGTTTAGTCTTTTTGTTGTGTCTGACTCTTCATGAATTCATGGACTGCAGCACACTTGGCCATCCTGTTCTCCACTAGTTTCTGAAGTTTGTCCAAATTCATATTCACTGCTTTGGTGACGCTATTTAACCATCTCATCCTTTGCTGTCCCTTTCCTCTTGTGCCTTCATTTTTCCCCAGCATCAGGATTTTTTTCGAAGGAGTCCTCCCTTCTCATGATGTGGCCAAAATTTTTGAACTTTAGCTTAAGTATCTATCTTTCCAGTGAAGAGTCAGAGCTGATTTCCTGGAGGATAGTTTGATTTGATGGTTTGATTTCCTGATTTGATCTCCTTGCAATCCACGGGACCCTCAAGAGTCTTCTCCAGCACTATAATGCATACAGTGATCTTCTACAGCATCGCTATGCTGTACAGACCCCTTTAATACCAAACCCACCCTAAAATGTTTGTGCCACCCAAACGTTTGTGCCCTCTGAAATTGATCGATAGACCCTACAATCTAGAGTAACTACGAGAAGATGTAAGAGGCACTTACTCTGGATTGCTCTATGCATTGTCCATAGGTTTCCCATAGGTGGCACCATAACTACGTCAGTGTAAAAGGTCCTGTAGTTACTCTGGATTGTAATCATCTTCTCCCAGATATCTGTGATAATATTCTAACACAGATGGGTGGGAGTAGTTTTCGATAGCCAGCCATTGCATTCCCATCCTAGGGTGAAATCAGTGCACTTTTGTATCATTGCATTTGGGGAAGGATGTCAAGGGGCATCCAAAAGAAGAAAATGGACAAGGAAGTTTGGGAGCTTTTCAAGGCATGTCAGAAAGAGATTGATTTACATACCAGATTTAACTCCCTGTGGAGTGTAGCTGAAACCAAAGAAGTAGGAACGAAGAGGAGGGTCAATGGAAAGTCAGCAATTTTGGCATCGCTGTCAAATGTTTATATTGGACACCACAATCCTAATCCTTTCCCATAGCTAATTGACGGAAAACAGATGCAGCAAGATGCTCAATCAAACATGGTGTTTCCCTCCCTCCCTGTCCATCCGTTCATTGCCCCACTGAGAAGCGGAGGTGGCAGCTATCCATACCTGCCAGATTAACCCAAACAGGAATCTAGAAGGTTTTGGCTGAGTTGCCATGTTGGCTGGATGCAAATTTGATGACATGGCAGCCATTACATATTGTGAAAGAGAACCATTTCTGCTGTGGATTGCCTTCCCACCGGATCCTTGAAAACATGACACTCTCTTCCATTGATAAACAGGATGTTGTCCTGATCCCAGATAATAGAGAGGAGGTGGACAGCTTGGTAAAGAAAATAATTTCTTTATTCAGCATGAAATTAGTCTGAGGAATTTCTTGCCACAGGTTGCTGTGATAGTGTCTGGCTTAGATGCCTTTAGAAGAGGATTGGACAGATTGATGGAGGAGAAGTTCATTCATTCATTGGATTTATACTCTGCCTTTCCCACGCCAACTCAAATATCCAAGGCATCTTACAAAGCTTTTATCCTTTCGTCCTTACAACAACCCTATGATGTAGGCTCAGAGTGAGTGACAGACACAAGATTACCCAGGAAGATTTATGGCCAAAGAGTGATTTGAACCTGGAACTTCCAGGACTCTGTCCTACTCCTTAACCACGACACCATCCGTACTCTCATCCATCACAAGTTATTTCCCTCCCTGTGTTACAAGCTGTGTTACAAATCCCTCGCTGTGTTACCAGCTGTAAAGGGTATATGTACAGTAACCTCCTAGTGTTAGAAGTAGGATGTCTCTGCAAGGAAATGGCAACAGGATGCAGGTACTGGTTTAACCGTGTTATACACTGATTTTTTAAATACATGGATATGACTCAACATGAATGAACATTGCAAACCACAGTTTTAAAAACTGCTTTTCTACTGTTGTAGAGAGGCAATCATTCCATTCTTCAGCTGAGCCAGTCCAAGGCAAGGGATCCTTTGCATTTCTTATTGCCGACTGCCTCTCTACAACAGGAAGAAAAGCTGTTTTTAAACAACTGTCAAGGAACACTTTTAAAACACATTTTGGGTATCACCAGGGAGCTATATCAAACCTCTGCAAGCTATTGAGGCACAATCTTATTCCATTAGGAGCAATTAGCAATGGACCTTTAACAATGGTGTACAGGAGGGAATTTTAGCAGATGCAGTTTCTCATCTCGCAGATCACAGGCTGCACCTGCTTATATTCTCTCTTCTACACCATTGTTAAAGGTCCAGGAGCCCTAAAGTTGAAGTTTGGACACCCCTGGGCTAGGCGTATGGTGGTCAAAATTTGACATGCTGTGATTTCATATTAAATGCAGGAAAGGTTGAAAGACAACAAATCTTGAGATGTCAAGGCTACCTTGCATATTGGCTGAATGAGCACATATGCTAAAATAAGCAGGGGTATTCATCTGAATTCATAAAAGTTCCTTCTCGCCACTCCAAATGGAGTAGAGGAGCAGACACGATCTTTTAATAAATGATTCTTTATCTTTAAACAATTCCACCACAGTAGAATAAATGTAAGGTTTGGGGGCTTTCAAAACACTCGTACCTGAGAATGCCCTTCAGGGACATTTTTATGGCTGGAGACAAGAGATCTTTGTATTAGTAGATAAGGTGATATGATCAGAATCTTCAGAGGAATTTTGGAGCCGTAACAGGGCAGAGTCAGAATCAAAGTGAAGATCGCAACATAGGAAGGTGGCTGCAAACACGTGTTTCTGATTAGAGCACTGATTTCAGTCAGTTTTGTTTGGCTTTGTTGGCACAGACCTCAGCTTGGAGATAGCAGGGGACAACCCTCTCATATTCCAAAGGCCTTGCAGGGTTAAATGTAGAGTTACCAGTTTGCCTCAAAGGACCTTATTTCTCCAAGGTTTGATATTTTATTCAGGTGGACTGGAGGCAACACATAATCTCAGGTCATGTAGCAGCTGCTGAGCTCCAGAGCTCTGATCACCACCATTTTACTACTTGACATGCCCTCCTAATACTATATAGTTAGCTCTTGTTATCTGCAGGGGATCCATTCTTGGACTTCCATGGACACACAAACTCACAATTACAATCATCCACTGTAGTTAAATCTGTGGATGTCTGTCACAGATTTTGTATTTCTTCTACACATTTTTCAAGGCTTGGCAGTCTTATGACATTACCAGTAATATATCACCAGCGACACCTCCAAAGTACACGTTCAAAAGCTGGGTCCTGATGTGACAAGGCAAGTCCTGAGGATGTCACAAATCTCTCAGATTTCCAAGTGCAGCACCTGCTTTTTAATTATATAATAATTAAAGTATAAATAATCTGAATTTATAACGGTATATAAAGTGAGGATGAAAAGCATATACATATATGCTTCAGCAATTGGGGCAGTTTACATATTGATACTATAATGTTCTGGAATGCAAAAACTGGAAGTGAGTTCCAATAGCAAAATGGAATTCAGTCCACCTGCATGGAGGGTCACAAGCCTTTGTGACCTCCAGAAGGCTTCAGGTTCCCCCCATATAGTAAATGCCCTTGGGTTCTGGAGGCAATGTGGTCATCACAGCACCACAGCACCACCCCATGCTCCCACGCCACCCCACAACAATTCATAGTGGTTCCAACTCCCTGGGGTGTTTGGGAACCTCTGCTCCATGCAGATGCTCCACCTGTCACAATAAGAGTGCGTCATGTCACCTCATTTCCTGCTACAGGCAGGGTTGGACTAGATGACCCACTGGGGTCCTTCCAACTTTAAGATTCTATGATTCTATATGGAAGATGAGGTATATAATGTGAGGTGCGTCATTTCACCTCACATGGAAGATTCTCTTCTATGCAAACTCTGGCCAGAAGTCCTATCCTCCTATGTTATTTGTGTGACACCATGTGATGTATCAGTTAGCCCTGAAAGGCACAGAAGGGAGAATTCAGCAGAATGTGACTTCTCCTATTATTGAATGTTTTGTGATAAGAAAAGCTGCCTTGCAGCAAGATCATAACGTCACACCTGCTGCTTCTAAATGCTTGAAGAAAGCAGCCACCATCCTGGCTGGCCACCATCTGGCACCCCTTCACATGACACTTGGGATGGAAGCGGGGATGTCCACCCCCCTGCTTGTTATATCACTGCCCTGGTCTCAAGAGTGTATACTTACTGTATATGAAATCTTGAGAGACCCAAGCCTTGAACTTTTGTGATCCAGGTACTGATCCATCCCCCCTTTCTCCCTTCACATGTGAAACAGGAGATCTTCCCCACCCTGTTTTCCATCCAGAGATAGACAGGCTTGCTGGAGCCAAGGCCTGAAGCTAAATCGAAATAAACTGTTTTAACCTGGAGTCAGCGTGCAAGTATAGCTCCTTCCGCTGGTTTAACTCTCCATTAAATCATAATATATTGCCTCTTTAGGCATTGCAATGCACTTTATAATACTCACAGGCATGTGATTCATCCTATGAGATCTTTGCAAAGAAGTCGGGTCAATTTCATTGTTACCAGCTGATTATAACTACGCAGCAATGAATAGCAAGTAAATTTGGCCTTGAGGCATAGTTAGGCAAACTCCAAACAGGTTTCCCCCATCCTTCAGAAGTCGCAATAGGATTGCTTAATTTGGAAAGGAAATGGAAGGGGGGTTGGCAACAAAGACCATAAGCCAGTACCTTGCATCTCTTACTTGGTTAGTGAAGGACCCTGTAGCCAAAGATCTAATAGATTAATTTGAATCCATGCTTGTAATTTAGGCTGCCTCTACTATCTCACTATACTCCATCCCATTCAAAGTTTTATCATTCTTTACCATGTTACTATTTTTACAGTTCCTTATTCTGTATATAGGCACTGAGTATACTTATTCTGTATACCAGAGCACTGTACAAATGTGAAAATTGTTGAAAAGTGGAACCCAGTCTATCTGAATTTGTTGCTTCCAATGCTTTTTTTACATAGCAAACTGCAGAGTACCCCTTTTATATTGCAAATTCCTGCTGCCACACAAAGCTTTCTGCAAATGGATTCTATTAACTCCTTTGGGGAATGGGATTAGATCAGGAGCTACAACTTGAGGGAGGGCAATTTTGGCCTTTAGTACAGAAGAGAGAGGTTGAAAGAGCAGAACATGTGTTGAATAAATTAGTTCAGGGTATAATTGAAAGATGTTGAAAGAGTGGATCATCAGAAAAAGAACAGTCAGAAAGCAGGGGATATGTGTACCATACAGCTTTCCCCATTTCTGGCTCCTACATTCCTAGGAAAGAGATCTTGCAACCATGGTGGTGGGGTTCATGAAAATGTCAGTGTACTATAAAAGGCACCAGCATAATCTATAGTGTAGGCACATTTGAAATATCGCTTATGGTTTGGTCTCCCCATCTGAAAATAAATATTTGCATAACGAGAAAAGAGAGGGAGAACAGAGCAAAATACAAGCATACCTTTCGTTCTCCAGACTCCTTTAAGGTGAGCAACCTGGAACAGGAGTGTGAGGTGAGAGGAACACTACATAGATTTCACATTAGGCATGATGTGAAAAAAGTGGTTCAAGAAACGTTTTCCTCCCACTATCACAATTGTAAAACTAAGGGTCATCCTGTGCAATGGGCAGCCCAATCCTATACAGGCTGCCAGGTGCTGTTCTTTGCAACAGCTGAAGTCACTGCCGCTGTCACAAAATGTCTGCTGACAGTGCATGCAGTGGCGGCCATTTTAGGAGCACCACTATATGAGGTGGCTGTCCAGTGGTGGGCTTCAGGGGGTTCTCACAGGTTCTATAGAACCCTTTGCTAATGAGTGCCTGGTTCTGAAACCGGTTACTAATGGGACATAGAACCTGTTTTTAATTTAGGTTACTAGGACATAGAACCTGTTGTTAATTTATTTGAATCCCACCACTGAATAATAATTTATTTGAATCCCACCACTGAATAATGCATAATGTGTAACCCTGTCTGTATCTGTGCCAGCAGAGAAGGTGAAGCTGCAGAGGGGGTAGGGTGGGAGAGGAAAAAAAGGGGACACATTTATAAGGGAGGAGAGGTTGATCAGTGACGTAGGTCAGAGTAGTTTATAGACACCCCCCGCTCTGCGCTCCAAAGGCAACGTGCCACAAAACGCCAATCTTTAAAATACACTTATTAACCCAGCCTTTAGTCCTGCAATGAAATTCCTTCCAATCTTCTCTCTGGGTGGCAGGGCTGGGGATTATATTCAGACCTGGCAGCATTAATAAACTGGATGCTTATTGTCCAGTTAAAAATGTATTTAAGATGGAAAATGGCAGAAATGTCAATATTGACTGAATTGCTGAGGATGAAAGAAAGGGAGAAAGAGAAAATGTTGTATTCAGTTGGTTACCTTGCATTAACTTTTGTATGCAGTGTCGTGATTTGAGGAAGTCCAATTTATTTTATAAAGTTTCATGCAACTCAGTCCTTTTTCTGTCACATTGTGTTTTGCATCATGGTGATAATCCAGAGTAAAATGGGAAGTCCTTGCTCTGGTGTAAGAAAAACTTACTCTGGATTCCAATATGAATTTCCCATAGGTTTTCACTAGGTGGTGCAGTACCTACAGATGCACGTAAAGTCTCTTACATGCTCCCGTAGTTACTCTGGATTTGGGGACCAATTGTCTCCCCCCTCCTTTGATTATATCAAAAATCCCTATATGTTTCAGTCAAGTTGTATAGCATATATCTTATAACAATGCGTATCACATATCATAACCCTTTGCTAGCATTATAGCAGACAGCAGGTCCAATCATGCTGAACCTTAGGGGACAAAAAGCCAATTGTGAACATCACAGTTCATTAAGGCCAACAACATCACAAACTATTAGGTTTGGGTTCGCAATGCTCTTTCTCAGGCACAAGTTTGAGAAGCACACAAATATGTTGCTGCAGGGTATGTCGGAATCCATGTCTGCTCTATGTCTCGGTCTTTAAAATGGTTATTCTTTGCAAATTTGATTACTTAGTTGCCAGAGACCTCCAGTTGCTCCAAAGAAGCAATGGCCGTACTGCTTTTGCAAACATAAACGCCAGCAGTTATTCAAGTCTGTCTCGAGCGCTAATCGAAACTCAGTGTGCCCAGACATTTATTGGACTCGGGGGCTCACGTTGCTTTCGTCTTGGGACCAACAGTTCCTCTGTTGAAGCCGCTTCCTCTTCCTAGCCTCCTGCTAAATAAATTTACTTCCACCATAGTCTTCTTCACAATCCCACACAGGTTAGCAGACTACCAGATATTTGATGGTCCCTCTCTCACTTCTCCTCTTCTGATGCTTTCCAGGTGTGAGCTATTCAGACAGTACGAGCCTCACTGAGCCCTGCAAGCCATGCAAGGAGTGTGTGGGTCTGGAAAGCATGATGGCCCCCTGCGTGGAATCCGACAACACGGTCTGCAAATGTATGTATGGCTACTACCGGCACCAGGAGAGCAACACGTGCCAGGAGTGCAAGGACTGTGAAGTGGGCTATGGCCTTGTAGATCGTTGTGGGAACAATCAGGACACCTTGTGCGAGAAATGTCCCCCAGGGACTTATTCGGATGATGTCAATCATGTAGATCCCTGTTTCCCATGCACCATCTGCGAGGAGGATGAGATTCTTGTGAAGGAGTGCACCATGGTCTCAGATGCTGTGTGCAGAGGTAACCATAATCACGTACTATATGGGCTAAGAACTAACTACTGATGGGGAAAGGTCAGTTATGTACTACAGAAGGGCCTTGGAGTAGGGGTTTAGAAAAGGGTTGTTCTCACAAGATTTGTTCTTGAGAAGGAACCTACAGAAGTAGATTTCAAAATCAGAAAATGGTAGAGGTTTGCATGGTCCTCTCTAAGGGCGCAAACCAGAGTAACTATGGGGAGTCCTTGCTCTGATGTAAGAACAATGTACTCTGGATTGCAATATGAATTTCCCATAGGTTTTCACTAGGTGGTGCCATAACTACATCGACGCAAGTGTCTCTTACGTGCTCCCATAGTTACTCTGGATTGTAGGGCAAGTACCATTGGAGCAACAGACATTTCCAGTTTCTTGCAGTGCTGCACTTTAAAGCTTCAACATATGGCAGAAGGAGCAGAGAAGGAAAGGGAGCAAAGGGGGGTTGATAGCTATGCAAGTCTGTCGGGACAAAAGACAGTCATCCCTACAGGGATGAAATTGATCATGCCTCTCAAAAGCTGGTGGCAAGGAAGGAAATCCTGTTTGCTGCAAACAAGGAGCTGCCTCACATTTAGATGTGAAGTAGACAAAGAGCACAATCCTAACCATGTCTACACAGAAGTAAGCCTCATTGTGTTCAGTTGGCCTTACTCCCAAGAAAGTGTGTTTAGGATTACAGCCAAAATTCTCCTTGCCATTTGCATCTTGGTGGTGTCATGAAATTGCACCAGTGGGTCCCAAAATGTCGATTGGAAATCAGATTTTGGGTGGATTGCCATCAGATAACTAAGAGATAACTAGATTAACCCTACAATCCAGAGTAACTATAGGAGCATGTAAGAGACATTACATGTACCCGTAGTTACTGCATCACCTAGTGAAAACCTATGGGAAATTCATATTGCAATCCAGAGCAAATTGTTCTTACACCGGAGCAAGGACTCCCCGTAGTTACTCTGGATTGCGCCCTTAGATAACTAAATCTAACCTAGGCTAGCACAACTCATCAGTCTTCCTGTTCCTGTAGTGATGTAGGGAGGCAAGCGCTTGTCTGTGCACTGGCCTAACCCTCTCCCAGAAGTGGCTCACAAGTGGCTCATGGCACTTTTGTGATGTCCCCCAGGTCAGCACAGGTCTTATGCTGGAACTTAGGCTGGCCTAACTAGAGCTTAGGATTGCCACTGTATTGCCTCAAACCTGAGGCTATTAAAAAATCAGATACTATAGCTACTAAATATCCTGCAATAAGCGCAGCTCCTGCAGTTGCAAACATATACTACTTCTATTATTATTGATGTACAATTATAATTGGGAGATAACATTCGAGCATCTTTTTCTGGTTGTTATTATTATTTATAAATAAATATTTTCTTCTGGATCTACTTTTAAAAATTCTGGTAAACCAACATGGATCCTGGTAGAGTGTCATTTTAAAAAGTGGGCCCAGGTAATTAAAAAGTTTGGGAACCATTGAATTATTAGCTTGAGGAGACCCTCAGTCGTGAAGCTTCCTTGGTGATTTCTGACCACTCATTGTGAGACTATGTCCCAGGATTATGATGAACATTTGAAATAGCCCCATCTATGCTACCTTGGATGCCTTTAGAACAAGGGACATGATGTGTTGTTGTTGTTGCTTTTTCTTCTTCTTGCTTCTTCTTCTGCTTCTTCTTCATCATCATCATCATCTTCTTGAGAAGCAGGAAGGGAAATGCCGAAGGATGAGAGGATGGGGAGGTAGGGATGGGGGTGTTGGGAAGGGGGAATGTAGGGAACATGGAGGACATAGGGTGATCAAACAGAGGCTCATGATCCAGATGCTGTTCTTTGCCATATAATCCCAATTCCCTTGGAAGTATGTCGGCTAAGCTCCTTTTTCCATCACAGTTAACTTGAAAAGTCAGAAATTTCCAAGCTTTATAATTATTAGGAATAAACTGAAAGTCTGCTGGATTAAAACATGCTCAACGTACATGAGGAATGATATATTTAAATGCATCGTAAAGGATGAGGCTGTCAATCATCTCCCCTGTAGCTTTCAAATGTTGTTTATAATATGTCATTCTTATGATAAGCAAATTTTGTTATTCCTGGCTTTGAGTTTACATGACACAGTGGGGGGGGGAGCAGCGGGTGGCTTTGGGCCAAGCCTAGGAGTCACCACCTGTTTATAGAAAAGACTGATGGTTGGGACCAGGCAGCTTTCTTTATCCCTCTGTCCTGTCTGAGCCCTTTCATCTTTGCCCTAGTTAATCAGGCTCGGTCAGGTCTGGCCTTGTGGTGTCCCAGTTCTGTCCCTGCTCCAACCCATGCAGGAGTAGGAGGCTCTGCACAAATTGTGCAGCATTGAATCTCACTCCCCCAGCCCCGTAAGTAATCCTATACCCACAATAGCTCTTCACTGAGGACCGATTTGACTCCCCTGGCCCTGTTCCCTCTCCTCCCAGGGCAAGGAACAGAGCACAGCCTGTTGGGTTCCCACTGCCCTTTCAAAGTGCCACTTAGAGATAGCGATTTCCGGCTGGCTGCAACCCTGCCCTTTTTAGCCCCCACCCAACCAGACATCTGCAAGACAATAACCAGCCTGTATCATCCGCTTCACTGCTCCCATTTATTCAACCCTGCCCCTTATCGGTCTCTCACAGCTTGCCCTTTGCAGAGAACCAGAATGGGGTGGGCTGCCCACCCGTTAATCATATTTTTAAATCCTGCTTTTTCATTTTATAGAAACAGAATCATGTGCATGATGACCAACCACACAAAACAAGATACAAATAACTCTTCCTCCTCTTTCTCCTCCTCACTCAACAACTAAGGGATTGTAACAAAAGGTTGTGTGTGTCCCCAACTTGTAGCACTGGAATTCAATTGAATACTTGCTATTCAGCTGGGCCGTAATAACATTAAAAGAGCCTCTTCTGGATCAGGCCAAAGACCCATCGAGTCCAAATTCCAGTATCTCACAGTGGCCCACCAGATGATGCCTCAGGGAGCTCATTGGCTCACTCCCAAGGTGGATCTCCTCCTGTACCAGACCAAAAGGAATATACTGCAATATCATATGCACAACCTAAATGCAGTCACATTGCTAGGGTCCACATCCCTACACTTCCAAGTGACACTCCTCCTCCTCAATTTTTTCATGATCTCAATCACAGTGATGGGATTCAAATAAATTAACAACCAGTTCTATGCCCATCTGGCAGCCACTTTTAAATGTCTATTTTTAAACTTTATATGTCCTATCTTTCGTTAATAACCGGTTCTGCAGAGTAGGTGCGAAGCTGCTGGAACCCACCACAGCTCAGGATATGCTCTCTCATCACTACTTTTCTACACTACATTTCGTCACTACATTTCTTTCTGCTCCCCTTTGCCTTTTCAAAAGCATGAGAGTGAGAAGAGGAGGAGGAAGATCAGTTGCAGACGATGCTGTCCAGGGCCAGGCAAAGCAAGGCCAACAGAGGTAGTGCATAGGATCTCCCCCCTCCACACCTGTCAATCTTCTTCCAAGGTGATTGCCTCATCACACTTCATCTCTGTACCACAACAAGCAAGAAAGGCTACACTCAGCCTTTCAAGCAAGAAACTCAGCTAATTCCAGTCCAAGTTCACAGCGGCACAGCAACCCAACATGCTCCCTGATTCTCCTTGGACTTGCAGCAGAAAAATGGCCTGCATAGGTCCAAAGATACCTGTAATGATTGCCCGTTTTGTGATCCATTGGCACACCAGCATGCTATAATGTGGTGATGGAAATATGATTGGTTGTGCTCTTTTAAGAAGATTGGGACTGACCACCACTCTTGGGAGGAGGACATTTCAGGAAAGTGGGAATGGGAAAAATGCAACACAATCCTATGTCTACTTAAAAGTAAGCCCCATTGTTTTCAATGGGTATTACTCCCAGGAAAGTGTCTTTAGGATTCATTTCCTAAATTCCTTTAGGATTCATTTAGGTCTCATTTCCTCTCCCTCCTCCAGAACAATAATGTTTAAATACTCAGGTTGATACTGGCTCTGCTGTCCTAATTCTGAGTGTCATTGCATAGGGGAGAAGGATTTTTCCCTTCCTCTCCCTGCGCTTTATGGGAATGTTTGGGGGGAAAATAATATAAAATTGAAACAAAACATTGATTTCTTTTTTTCCAGTAACCAGAGCTATTGATCCCATGAAACTTCTATCCCCATCAAAAGCACAATTGTCAATACAGAAAATGAAAATCCAGGAGCTTTTAGTGCAGCCCTAGTAATGGGAATCCCTGTTGGAACCCAATAGCAGTAAACTCAAATTCACCCACCCATTTCCCCTTCTCCAGTTTACTTTAAAGGGCAGAATTTCAAGCTTGTATCACAGGTACTTGTATTGATGCTTGTTTACAACATTGGCTATCCAGTTCAGACAACCACACAGCATGAGGTCAACCCTTTAGGCCTACTCCATTTTTTGTATTAAAAATTACCTACCTAAGTAAGTATTTGTTACAAATAGACACTTTAGAGGCAAACTGAAGCCAGGATTGGTACTTTTTTTAGTAGGGTTTAAAGGGTTAAAACCCTCTCCTGTGCATACTGTAGTCTTGGTCTGGATGACACCTCTCAGTAGCAGTTTTTGTTAAAGAGAAACTGCCAGGGTTAAACACAGCTCTTACATTTTCCTCTTTAAATTTTTTTTTTTTTTGGTAGTTTGGCCTAATTCACCTCCTGAAGGGGAAAACAAATTGGAGGATGAAGCAAGCTGGGATTCCCTTATCCCAAGATCATTATGTGAAGCAATTTAAATCTCAATCAGGACAACGCCCTGCCCAGTCCAATTAGGTTGGGTGGGTAGAAAGAAGGGTAGAATTGCCTCCTCTCAATCCAAATGCTTATTTTCCAAGTTCCAGAACCGAAACACCCCATCATCAGTCTCCCAGTGGACACATTTTCCTTTTCCTTAACAAATGTTGATGAGAAAGCAGAACCACCAGACATGTCCTTTTATTCTTTTTTTCTTACCTTCCTCCTTTGTCTTGTAATAACATCAGGATTGATTTGCCTTCCCTTGAGAGCAGAAGCCTAAATTCATTTTTGACCACACACACTTGAAAACCTCTTTTCAAAACTTGAAAGCCCAGGAAATGAAGCCCATTTCCTGTGCGCTGTATACACAGGTATGTGACTTTACTTATGTAGCCAAATGGCCAAGACAGAGAAAGCAAAAAGAGCTCAATTTCTTCCCATACCATGAACTGATAAGCAGAAATTAGAACTGATAAGCAGAAAAGCAGTTGATGCTTTTCAACAGGGAGTTAAGTATTGATCATCTCCTTTCCAATCTCTCCATTTTCATAGATGGTCTTTCTCACCGATCTCCCCATAAAAGCTTGTTGCCAGGATCACTGGCAGAATGTATGTGAAATGCTATGAAAATGTACGTTGTGTTCGTAATACTTATGCCAACCATTCTATAAAGGCAGGATAACCATATAGAATGGAGGATAGAGTGCCTGTACCTTTAACCTTTAGCTTAACAGAGAAGGATTTAAAAAGCAGCACCTGCCTAAATTCCCTCTTCTATGCAATAGTTAAAGATACCTTTTTCACCATGGTACCTTTACGGGTACCGTAAAGACACGGGTGCCATGTGGCTCCAGGACACTTCCAGTGGGCTGCATTTGATCTAAAAACGAACACATACTCCCAGTACATTTAGGAGTAGTGGTCAGAATGGAGGTAGCTGCAAAACATCTGAACAGATAAGTTTAGATAGTGCTACGGGACATCATAATAACCCATGAACCGATTGTAGAGTTTTAATCCCCTGGAAATAGATCTCATGTCAGAACATAATGAAAAGCTGGGGGATTTAAACATTAGCACAAGTGTGAAAAATGTCTGAAGTTGAAAAAGCATGCTTGGATACATGGACTGGACCCTAAATCTTAGGCATTCCCTTGCTGATGGGTGGAGTAAATGCAATCACCAAATAATATCCCCTAAAGATGAGTAAGCGCTGGTGTGATGTAACCTGGCGCCAGGTGGAAGGAGTTGAGGTTGTGCAGGCTACAAAAGAGAAAGAACAGCTGTTCCCTTAGGCACTGCCAAACTTGGTGAATCCAATACTTGGGATCCTTTAAGAATCTGGTGGGGGGAAGCTTTGAAGGAGTGGGAAGAAGGACCATTAATGACTCCATGTAGGGCTTCTTGGCCATAAAGTAATGCAGAGTTCTAACTACACTTCAGAATTCGGACATTTGCCGCAATTCCCAGGATGTTGTGGGTGAATGTACACCCGCAATGAGGAATTGTAGTGAATGTGTCTTATTTTCATTTTCCGCATTCAAGCCACATATTTGCAGCTGTTGTACAGTCTTGGAAAATAATAGAATTCCAAGCAGTTTTTGGAGAATAGAGGAGGAGTGATGGATGAAGAGGGAATAGCAGAAAATCTTTCCTAATCAAGTCAGTTAAAAAATGTGTAAACAGAAGCAGGATAAGCTGGTTGGAGAAGCTGTCTTTAATGGGAAACATCTGAGTGCAGAGGTAGCACAAGAGCAAACTGGTCAGCAAAAGCTTTCAATGGGGAAAAACTATGCAATATGGACATGGTGAGCATATGTCCTCTTTTGCCTGGACATGTCCCTTTTTTTAGTCTTGTATCCTGGGGAAAATAAATCTTCATTGTCCTCTTTGTGAGCAGGCAGCAGGTAGAATTCTTAAAATTGATAAAATTATATGTAATAGTTTTAAATTTAATAAATAGTACAGTGTTTAAATTAAGCACACGAAAGCAATACATGAGAGTATTTTAGCTTTTATTTTGTCATGTCCTACATTTTTCTTGGATGTCCTACCTTTTGGACCGACCTTGTCCTCTTTTTTTGGTAATGGCATATGGTCACCCTGAATATGGAGCTGTTTGGAAGAAGCACTTTAAAGTGGGAGGGGAAACAGGAGTGCCATAATTGCCTGCTGGTCAATGTCAGGACTATCACTGAAGGCAAGTTGCATGGGGTATGAGTGAGATGGAGTACAGAGGAACAACTGAGGACAGATCTGCATTATTTAGTGACACACACACATGTCTCATATGAACATTACATACATTGTTTTGGACACTCCCTGAATATACAGAAATATCTATTAAACTGAAAGGGAAGCCAGAGCTCAATAAACAGCTGCCAGCATTCTGACAAAAGCCAATTCCTACCCACTTTCCTAAATATTCCTAATATTTTCGTCCTTCCCTCTACAGCTATAAATCTCATCCAGGATTTAAGGCACCTTAATCTAAGCTTCTACTTGCTGCTTTTCCTAATTATTAATGATATTATTTTGTCATACATAACCACATGCTTGTGATGCTTTATGGAGTTACATAATCAAATGGGGGCACGATCCTGAGTGCCTGTTTGGCTGGTGCACATCCCTTGCCAGCCAAAGAGTGTCACAAAAGTGCTGTAAAGCACTTCTATGTCACCCTGGAGGGAATTTAGTTAATTTAAATACTAATATTACTGTAATTAAATTCAATACTACATAATTTTTTTATTACAAGAAGGCTATGTGCTGCCTGTTCACAGGAAAAAGGAGGACGGTGAAGATTTCTTTTTCCAGGACACAAGGATAAAAAAAGAGGACATGTCCTGGAAAATGGCATCTGGTCACCCTGCTACAGAGGCATACAGCTGCTGGATCTGGAGTTAGTACATAGTCATTAACAAGTTACCACTGGTAGACCTTCTCTCCACAAATTGGTTCAAACCCTCTTGAAAGCCACCTGAGCTGGTCACCATCACTGCATCATGTGAGAAAGGCTTCTGCAGACTTAACATGCTATATAAATAGTCGAATATTTAGTCGAATATAACACCACCTTTTTCAGTCGAATTTAGTCTCCAAAATCAGGGTGCGCATATTCATCTGAGTAAGTACGGGTAAGTATCTCCTTTCATGAGTCCTGAACCCTGCAGCAGTCTGTTTCATTGTCTGACACACAGTTCTGGTGCTCAGGACTGAGAAATCTGCCTCCTCCTGCTTGTGTGTGTCTCAGAAGTACCTGGTAGGCTGCAATAGGAAAAATAATGCTGGACCTGATGGATCTTTGACTCGAGTCAGCAGGCTTTATATCCTTCTGAGTGTACATTGTATTGCTTTGTTTCACTTCTTGTCTTGGCAGCTCTTCATCCACGATGGGCAACTCCAGCAACAGGCCCAATGGATTCCAACACGGCGGAGACATCAACAGGTCTGCACGTGGTAAAAAGCCTGGCATCAGTACATGCCCCCCTTGGGATGCTATTATGACTTTAGCACTCCAGCAGGGTTAGGGCCACTCAACCATAAGTAACAGATTGCAGAGGGACTAAGAGGGTGGTCAATTTAGGGTTCCTTTCATCCCAAGTCTATTGCCACCGCCATCTATATCTCTCATGCTTGCTGCAGACACAAACATATTGTATTGATCCACTTTTTGCCTCCATTCCCATGCTTGTTAGAAAGCTCCTTCTTTGTATGTACATCTATACCTGCCTCAACTTGTCCAAGATTGCTTTTTCTTATGTATGATGCTCCCACATGCTATAAAGCAAATGCAGAGGAGTCATTTATAATAAGAACATGATCTGAAGGCTCTAGTCCTTCTAATACAATTTGCTGAATATATGTAGGAGGCATGAATGTAGAGATAGGATGCAAAAGAGGGTGTTAGGTTGGATCTCCAAAACAGACTATAGGGTCGACACAATCAGGACCTTGTCTTTTCAAAGTTCCCAATCACACTGGATGGTTTCAGGGCCGCTGTGGGGAATTTTTTTAGTTTCTTGTGGCCTCTTCCTTTCTCCATTGGATCATAATTCCTACAAATTATCAGTGCAATCCTAATCCCTGGTTAGGCTGACACCAGTCCTGGCATTGTCCTGGCACCAGTCTGGGAGTGTTGTAAAAGTGCCATACGGCACATCTGAGCCACTCCTTAGATGGGGTGGGGTGTTAGGTGTGTCTGGGGATGGGGTGCACAGACATGTACTGGCCTCCCCATGCCACATGAGAACGGGGAGCTGGGCGAGTTGTGCTGGCCTAAATTGGTTAGGATTGTGCCCTATGATATATATAATGTATGTAGGTTTATACAAAATATGAATGAATGAGCTTCCCCAGAAAATTTCTAACTCACCACCCTTGTCTCCCAGACCCACATTTTGACCCTGGGTCCAGTTAGGATGTACCCCCTGAACTCCATTCTGAAGGTGAGATCAGAATATGTAAAATTCTAGGAAATTTTTGCATCCCCCTACTATGACTTATGGCTCCTCTTTTTCGATCTTCGGTCCAGACACAATTTACACTTATCTGCACTTCCTTTCATGAGCCCTGGACAATTTCCCCAGGTGTAAAGCTGTAATCATGGGGGTTTGGTCCTGGCATTCTTGCCTGTAGAGGGAAGATGTGGAATCAGCCTTCTGGGACAAAAGCATCTGAAATACATCTCCACCACTATTTGCCTGCAGCCCCACTCCTTTTAAATGGGTCATTCAGTGCCTACTTTGCTTTTGTGTCTTCCTCTGCAGAGCTTCCTCCTGAGAGCTCAGAGAGTCCCTTCTCTTTCACAAATGACCCAAATGCTCTGGATGATTTCAGCAGCACCGAAGCTGGTACTGCAACCACGGTTGTGAGTAGCTCCCAACCTTTTGTCACAAGTGGCACTCCAGACAACCTCATCCCTGTGTACTGCTCCATCCTGGCAGCTGTGATTGTGGGGCTGGTGGCGTACATTGCTTTCAAGAGGTAAGCAGAAAGCTCAGCTGATGTGATTGTGCGGCGTGAGTTGTGTGGTGAAAGAGAGCCCAGCTTGTTCCAGCTCTCCCTGTGCCCTGCCTTCCATTTCAAGATGGTTGTGTAATACAGTGGTTTTCAAAGTGGGGGTCGGGACTTTGACTTCATTTTGGGGGGAAGGTCATGAAAAGCTGGTTTCTGCCATCTTAAAACCTGGCTCTGGATGCCACCATCTTGGAATGGGTTCTTCATGCTACAATCCATACTTTCCTGGGAGTAAGTCTCATTGAACACAATGGGACTTACTTCTGAGCCTACATGGCTCCATTTTGCTCCCCCCCAACCTGTTATGGTCCCAAAGGGAAAGAGCCCCTTGCACATCTCCCTCCAATAGTGACTTCTCTGTCCCCCTCTAGCTAAGCCACTGAGTACTGCACTGAGTTTCCTTGCATTTATCCTATATTCTGGTCTCTCTATATTTTTTTCTTTCCCCTTTCCTTCTTTGGACATCTTACCCACTGTTGAAATTCATACTGTAAATTCCTTTGGGTAGGACTCTTGTCATTCATTCATCTGGCAACCCAACTTGGATTATTGTTTGTAGGAATGTTGGCCTTCATTCTCTTTATGCTGGAAATTTTGCAATTTAGCTCCAAAACATCACATTTTCAGATTATTCTGTCCTTTGAGAGGAGGGAGAAGGACATGTCTCAGGCTATATTTTCTTTTGTAGGTTTGTAGGTAGCCAGTTGTGACTTCAGTGATATGGAATTGAATCTATTCAACGGTCCAACCCCATTGTGGGTTCATCCAGAGGGTATTTCCTAGCTTTCCCAGTTCAACATGATGGTGACCAGGTCTTGGTCAAAAGCATTCCTAGAGAATGCAGGTACTTGGGTGAGGGTAGGTAACCAGATAACCAGGCAGGTAACCAGGAAGATAATCCCTATGGATATTTTCTTTATTGTCATATTCTTGTTGGGAGGGGATTTGTGAATTGTTTCTTTGAACATTTCCTATTACCTGTGATTTCTGATATACATGGTGGCAGATGGAATCTATACCCCATGGATGGGTGACAAAAACCTGTATTTCATGCACATTGATTTGCGGTTAGTTATAGTAGAGGGCTGTTACATCTGAGTGCCTGAATCAGTCCCTAGGTAGGCCATGAGGTGGGATTTGTCACCCCCAAAGCCTTGTCATCAAAAGAAAGTAATCCATTATTGGAACCTGCAAAGTTTATGGTATGCCTTGAGTTGGAGAGAGCAAGGGGGCATTGAGAAAAAGCTCAGGTGTTGAATTTTTTTCCACTTCTAGGTGGAACAGCTGCAAGCAGAACAAACAAGGTGCCAATAACCGTCCTGTCAACCAGACACCTTCACCAGAAGGGGAAAAACTCCACAGTGATAGCGGCATTTCAGTGGACAGCCAAAGTCTCCATGATCAGCCACCACAGTCGCAAACAGCATCGATGCAAGGCAAGGAAAGGAGGGGCTTTCACAAAATAGGGAGGAAGGCAAATATGGAGGAACAGGTTCTGGATGGTGGCAGTCATGGCACTCTGAAAGACATCAAGCGGTCCTTTCCCCACCCCCATCCCCTTATTGAATCCAGATATTGAGGATTGGCCCACCAATGAAACTGGGTGGAGTTGCTTCTTAAGATGCTCTTTGGGTGAGTCAGTGAACTGATGGGTGAGGCTCTGGAACCATCTCTGCCTGCTTCCTTCACTCACCTACTGCCTATATCCTTTGCTTCACCAAGGGACCACTCCATTCCTCTCATTCACTAAGCAAGAAGAAAATAGGGGCAGCCATGCCCCTTCTCTTCTTCCAGCACCACTGCCATAAGCAATCAACACTGAGGCTGAGAGTGGCAGTAGGGATATGGCCAATGCAATCTTGTTCCTATCATTCTGGATTGGAACAGGATCATCCCATGGCCACTTCTACCTCTGGGACCTGCTTCAGTGCTTTTCCAGTGACTTCTTCCAAATAGAAGGGGAAGGGGATTTAAATCACTTCCAGCTCTGACCCCTCTGTTGGATTCAGCACATACCTTTTCAGCACAGCTGCACCAACAGCAGCTGGTAAGGATACAAGTGGAGCAAAAATCATAAGACCAAAAATCATGGATTTGGAAACACCTTCTGTGTTGCCAAAGATTCTGAGAGGGCAGGCTGCAGGAGGATGTGGCAGCTGTGGTAAATGGAGCTTAGGTTGTATGTGCTGATGCTTAAAAAATAAAAATAAAAAGAGAAGGACAGAACATTCAGACACTGCCTTAGGTGCTGATTCAGCTCTAGCCAGGTCCGACTAGATCTATCAGGCTGTTCATTCATTGGGATCCACTTCAGTTTGCTGCAGGCAGTGAGCAGGCACACACAGGCAAAGAGTAGATGTAAGGCATTGAACCAGTACAGACTCCATAGCCAGTCTGTGGCCCCTTCTCATCCAGATTGATATCACCAATGCAGCACATTGCTTCCTCGGTCTGGATTTGACCTGACTTTCGGATGGAAAACCTCAGCAAACCAACATAATGCACAAATATGCAATTGGCGTTTTCACTGAGCAAAAGCAACTTGTGGATCTATTTCACAGGATTAAAAAAAACCCAGAGGTTCTCGGACCTAATTAATATATTCTTTAAAGCCAAATATTTGAAAAAAAAAAACTCAAACCAAACACATTTCTCTCTTATTTTATTCTCTGGAATGAAAGATCAGTCCATTCTTTTTAAATACAAAGGCATTTGTAATTTTTCTATTTTGTATTTTTGTACTGTATTTTTTACAAAGGAAAGACTAGAAAATGGGTCTCTAAACTTTTTGGCAGAAAGACAACATTATCTTTCTGATACTTTTATCACGGCAGAGAAAAAAAGAAATTTATTTACATTTCAACTTTGAATGAATTTACGTAAATGAATATACTAGTGATGGAAATTTGAATGAATGATTTCAAATTTGATTGCACTTTCCCCTACGCTATACTTAATGGGAATGGTGTACTTTTAACCATGACAGTATCTATTCTTTTTTATTGGGGCACAGTTGTCCTGAACCCAGAGGTCCTGATGCTTGGGATGCCACCCTTTGTAACTGGTTGCACTCTTTCAATTATTTTTTCCACTGCAGGTCTTAAAGGAGATGGAAACCTTTATGTTAGCCTGCCACCCAGCAAGCGAGAGGAGGTTGAAAAGCTCCTAAACGGTTCCACAGAAGAGACATGGCGTCATTTGGCTGGAGAGCTGGGCTATAAGGAAGACCACATAGACTCCTTCACGCAAGAGGAATATCCAGTCCGCGCGCTGCTTTCCGACTGGTTCAGCAAGGACAGTGCCACCATGGATGCTCTCTATTCTGCCTTGCATAAGATCCAGAGGGGTGATATCGTGGAAAGCCTTTACAGCGAGTCCACTGCTAGCTCACCAGTGTGAGGCGGGGAGGGCAGGGGTGGATGCAGGCTGGATGGTCCCATCTGCAATCCCCCCACCCTGCACTTTCCTCACTGGTGCCTCATGGGAGAAAACACGTGAAGGAAAAACAGAGTTTGTTTCTTCCCCCCAGTTCTGGGGATTTGGAGCAACCCTCTATGCACTGACTTGGGCTTTATTTTCTCCCCCAGTATTTTCACCCAATACCTCTTGCCAGTAGCAGACTGTAAGATGATTAAAGGAAACAGAGGAAGATCACAGGAATGGATCTGTTGTTGTTGTTTTAATCTCCTGGAGTCATAGCATTTTCCTGCATCTGCGGAAATGCGGGACTGACAAACTGTGTCCAGTCAATGCTGCTTGGGATTTGGCCTCTCTCTTCCAGGTGCCTCTGAATACCATGCCTGCCCCATGTGCCTCTCCTCACCATTCTCTTTTTGCGCTCCTAGCTGTTGACCTTCATCACCAGCTCTTCCCTCTTCAAAAACCCTGTTTCCAAAAAATCCAAAAAGGCTTGGTTGGGAATGATGCATGGCTGACGGACTTGAAGATAGTAGAAGGAGGAACTGGAACTGCAGCAAAGGGGTAGAAGAAATCCCTTAAAGACAGAAGTATAGAGGACACTGTCGACAGACCTGTGTTGAAAGCGCTTCTTGGAGCATCCCAGGATTGGGGGAAGGGAAGAAGGGAGGGAAGGACATGATTTATTTCAGTTAAAATTGACACTGTGAAGACCAAACTTTGAAGTATATGAGTGGAGCAAAATGGGTAGCCCATTTCCATCCTCACATCAGTGAACGTTAAGAGGCCCTTGGCATCCCACTCTCTTCTTGCTCAGATGCATTCCTTTCATCCACTCAGCAGTATTGAACCTGGCTCTGTCACCCTGTTCCTGGGTTTGAAGAGGTTTCCCAAGCTCACTGTGTCATATACCAGGCAACATTTCAAGGGGATATTATAAGCCATACTGGAGAGTGGAGCTGGTAACAGAAAACCCCAGACAAACTGTGCAAAATGGCGTTCTATGAGGTGTGTGGACTTCTTATCACTGTGATGCAATCAAGCAGGCCAAATTCCATTTCGCATGTGTGGTCCCTGATGTTGTGTTTGGTGAGACATCCAAAGCGATGCTCATTGTTCTTCCTCCAACTAGTGAACCTATCACTGTGGGTTATTTAAGCCATTACCTGTTGCTTTAAAGGGGGGAGAGCAAAGTAACCCCTGGGTGGCCTTAAGGCATCAACTGGAAGCAAGTGCTCTGTTGGCTCAGCTTCAGAACTTATTAGCTGTCCTCAGAATGAAAAATTGGTTCTTATTCTTATCTCTTGTATCCCTGTCCACCTCCAGAGTTTGTTGGTGTTTTCTGTTTTTATCAACGTTTATCAACTGAAAGCTAATATGGGTGGGTGGGTGGAAACATATGGGAGGGATGATTTTCCAGCAGAAGTTCAAAAATGAATAGGAAATTCATTGACCCACCTTTCAGAAATATTCCAAGGAATTATGAGGAAAAAATTCTAGCTCTGAATTTTCAAATGGGCCACTTGAAGAACTTGTGGGGTTGGAAAGTTTGTAGTATTGGGACATGGTTGGGACATTAAAAGAGATGATTTCATGTTTCCTATTGTCCCTCTGAACTGGAACTATGCAGAGAAGAGATTCCTACTCTCATCGACCTCTAGGTTCACAGAATTTTTGGAGTTGGCGGATGGAAAGCCAAATGAATGCGATTATGGCTGCAATCCTAGACACTTTCGTGGGAGTGAGACCATTGAACCATTGAGCTTACCTCTGAGTAGACATGGTTAGGATTGTGTTCTATGTTCCTTAGTTTAGGTGTGGTTAGCATTGAGTGGAAGCCACCTAAGAAATGTTGCTGCCTTGATCACACATATTCTACCTGTTTCAAAATTGCATGGATGTTTTCCCCAAACTGGAATGTCCTGATTTGCCTTTGATTTGGCAAAACTGAGGCACCATTCATGGGGTGATACTGACAACTTAGCTAGGCAGTAGGTGGTACCGGTATATCTTTGGACCAACCCTTGGTTTTCAGGGTGTTCGGGTGTCATGAGATCGCAAGAACATCAAAATTCCAGATTGAAGAAGAAGCCAGAGAATGTCAGCTGATTTGTTATGGGATTGTAAGCAGTACTGTAGAGAATATCTATGATGCTGCTTTAAACCAGTGGTCCATTTAGCTCAGTAATGTCTATCTGGCAAACAGTTGGTCCCCATGATTAAAAGATGGGGTCATTCCAGCCTGTCTACATGTGATTCAATGTGGGGGGAGGGGTAAGATATGGGGAACTGAACCTGGGACTTTCCAGATTCAAGATCATCCCTTTCAGTTAGGTGGCAATTTTATGCTTTCTTTCCTCCTTGTGGAGATTATGCATTTTTTTGCAGTGAGTACCCAAAAGGAGCAAAACACTTTACACACAATATTTTCACTTTCCTCAAATGTGCATAACCTCAAATGTTGTGCCACCAACTCTGTCCCTAGAGCCATACCATTGAAAACCTGCCCTTCTTATTGACATTACTATCCCTTAACAACATAGATACAGAACCAAGAGATTAGTCTTAGCAAAATTCAGATCATTAAAGTCCATATGTGATTGGCATGTTTTCCAGCTCAGGAAACCTCTGAAGAGGTTTGCTTCAGAGTTCCAATTTTTTGCATACCACACGCACACACGTGATACAACTTTGATGGTTAAATATGGCCATTTTTGGTCATAGCATTGATGGCTTAGGAATATGCACACAACTGTAGTAACCATTGGCAATGAATATGACAAATATTTGTAGGATAATGGAAAGAGCTTGATTGCTGGTAGTGAGAGACCAATACTGTAAACTTGGATCAGTTGGTTAAAATGGATTCTAACTGGGCAAGGCTGTTGGGTTCCATTCCTGGAAATGTTGGCTAGGCTTTTTCTGGATTTTATGTAGCTTTATGGGACACATTCTGGAATGTCATGAAATTCTGGAACACCTGCAAGAACTATGCTCAAAGGGCTCCTGTGTATAATGCAAACCCTGAATTCATAGACTATATAACACATTAAGAGCACAATCCTAACCATGTTTACTCAAAAGTAAGCCCCATTGTGTTCAATGGTTCTTACTCCCAGGAAAGTGTCTTTAGGATGCAGCCATAAATGTCACTGTAAATGTGCATCTAAACATAGAATCTTGTCTCCACTGAGGCTATATCCAGTTTGGCGTTGATTTATGCATTTATGCAACCATTTACCATGTAGAAAAGTAGGAATGTACTTCTGTGTGCAGTGAAGAGTAGAGCTGCCCAAGGACCTATGATAATCTGATGAACTAGCCAACAGAATCTAGTAAATCTTTATTCCACTTGGAGTTCATTTTCCACCCTAGCATGTTTTTGTTGTAGCAAAATTCAGTACCATAAGGCAAACTCCAGAGTAACTATGGGGAGTCCTTGCTCCGGTGTAAGAACAACTTACTCTGGATTCCAATATTAATTTCCTATAGGTTTTCACTAGGTGGTGCAGTAACTATGGGTGCACATAATGTCTCTTACAAACTCTCATAGTTACTCTGGATTGTGCCCATACCCTTCTTAAGTGAGAGTAGTCCCAAATGGTACCTTCAATTAACAACTGTAGTAAAAAGAACAGATCAGGTGCAAGTGTCACATTCTTCCAGGTTACTCCTCTGGAAGATCAGCTATTCCTAGAAAAGGACAATGGACTTGGTGGGTCACTGAATTCTACTACACACCAAGAGCAAGCTACTGACGGCACCTCTATTGACAAAAACTACCCGCCATCATCACAAGAGCTCAATGAAATTGGATACTGAACAGGAAGTTAATTTCAGAGATCATCTGAAAGTCATCCAGTATTTGGACCAACTAACTTACTCTTAAATACCTCCCATGATTGATACCACTGTATATCAAAGCAGCCGTTTTCAGCCACTGAGCCAGGGCACATTGATGTGCTGTAAATGATTTGCAGGTGTCTCACTGGAATTTAGAGGATTTATTAGCAGGTCCACTGGGAGATGTGAGCCCTTCACTGGCAGTGCTCTATGCCCTGTCAATTGTCAAAAAACAGATGGTGTGCCTTGATAATTTTAGCACCTTGTCTGTGTGCCAGGAGTTTAAAAAGATTGAAAACCAGTGATCTAGAGGCACTATCACTAGAAGTCTTTAAGGCTGCAATTCTATGCATGCTTACCTCTGAGTAATCACCATTGGAAAGAGTGAACCTTTCTTCTCAGTAAATGTGCATAGAATTGTGCTACATGAAACTAATAAAGCATCACTCAGACCAAGACAGTGAAGCAAGGAAATAGATATTTGCAGAAACCAATCTGTAACAGAGAGCCACCTCTCAATTACTTGGCGAACAACTCACAGCCTGTCCAGTCGTGCCGTGAAAAAGGAGATAGCCTGGGAACCTTGTCCTATGTACAGGGCGTGATCATGAGAACATTGCCTGTAGTGAAACAGCTGGGGTGGCGAGCTATAGTAGCTGACATGCATCACTTTTATTATTATTTCACATTCTGGTTTTTTTTCCCCCTTCTTCTACCTGTATAAAATCCACAGTGCATTTGCATCATGCGGCCCTTTCTCATAGGTGATAGAAAGAGGTGCCAACAAACTCTGTGCACTCAATTTCAACACATCCCTCAGGGCAAAGCAAGACATTGTAAGGGAATTGGTCTTACCTCTGTTCTACGTCTGCTTGTTTTGTCTTCCTTGGAACAGCTACTACAACACCACATCTAGCATGACAGGCTCCCCATCCATGGCTCATAGGGGTGGCTGATGGGAGCAGCAGAAATGCACCCAGCTGTTTCACCACATCAAGTCCTATGCAAAATTGCCAGAAAGACAGAGCAAAGGGGCTGAACATTCATGTCTACTGTAAAGTCTGTTTCTGCCTTTATTGTTCTGGGGGAAAAATTAAATTTTTAAATTTCAATTTTTAAAATTGAATTTTAAATTGAATATTTCAAAAATATGTAAGGATTATGAATACTTTAAAAAGGCTTTGCATAGTATCATTTGGTGTACTATAGTTGGATTTCTGTGACCCATATTGATTGCTACTCTAGTGTGCCAATGGAGATACTGGGTTGGGAATATCTGGCCTTTGGGGTACAGAAAACTTTCAGAATCAGATGACTGCATGTCACCTGCAGAAAGGTGAAAGTGGGGTGTGGGGAATACAGGTCAAAATGATGCAAACTGCCCTACTGTATTTAAATTTAATAACTCAATTTAACATGGAACAAGATTGTGTTTTTGTTCACTGGCCCATCCTTAGTTTAAAAGATATTTGCATGCAAATAAAAAATATTGGAAAGTTACATTTCCCATAAAATGTTGCTGGCATATTTCAAAATTTCACTCAGTCTTTTGCAATGAAGAACAAATGAAAGAACAAGAATGATGCTTTTAAAAGGGGGAACACAGCCAAAGTTAAAAGATCTTTCTTGCCTTTTATATTTTTCATTTGTTTACTACTTCAACGTGTGTGGGATTCTAGTTTTGCTAACACTGTCCCAGGGTTTGCCTGTAAGACAAATACCCATGTATTAGCATTTTTTAAAAAAAAAAAACAAGAATAAATGTTGCTGTTGCAGAAGAGCTGGATCAGTCAGTTGGTTTTCCTGCGAGGGGTGGGGGGGTCCATCCCCTTCGCTTTTCAGTTTGCATGGATGGTTAACTCAGAAGAAATTTGGAAAACTCAATAGGTGGCTACACCTGTGTGACCGTAGATGATTTTTTTGTAGTGGCTGTATGGACAACTGTAATCGTGTACTGTTCAGATGTGAATAAATATGAATTCATGTGACCACTGCATCTTGTATGTGTTTCTGCAGTCAGGTGAGACTGAGTGGGGACTCATCTTCAGTTTGTTAGGCTCTGGGGTAACCCTTTCTGGCTATATCAGTTGATTTCCAAATACATAGTATTTCTCACCCCCATCTCTATATTTACAATACCAACAGTCCCCAAGTTCTCCTAAATTCTGCAGCCTTTCCAAGTTTACTTTGCAATCAAAACAGACAAACCAAGACGTTTGGGGTAAACATTTTCAAATGGACATCCATTGATTCCAGACATTCCCATTCAGACACAGATGTTTGCTTTTAGGGATAAAATGTTCTGAATCCATTTGCATTGACAGTACCGAGTAATGCATGGTCAAATACATTTGCACCAAGTGTGTTGAGACAACATGATTCCCCTGGGCTGCCACGAAGCAGATCACTTCCAAAGGTACATGGTCTTCTGGAAAAGCACTGAATGATTGGCTACCTCTAATCTTCATTGGCTACCTCTAATCTTCAGCTCATCCTTCAAGAAGCTCTGTGTAATATGCACACAACTGCCAACAACTGGGTGGTCCATTCACCATCCAGTTACTGATCAGAGCTGTGATAATTGAGCCTTTCAATCCATGTGTTTCTCTTAAGGAAACCCTCAGGGTAAGATTCAACCCAAATGAGTCTTTGCAATCAATGCCATTGCAGTAAGAAAGCATGGCTAAGCAGGTGGGAATTCCATGAATCACTTCATTGCCTGGATTTATCAAGAATAATCCACTGACATGGTCTGGTCATGTCTTACCTACCTGTTAAGAGTCCAACTAGGATGACCAAGTGATCATAAACCATCCAATCAGATTAATGATATACTCACATAATTTTTAAGGACCAAGGATCCAGTGGTGGGCTCCAGCAGGTTCGCACCTACTCTATAGAACCAGTTGTTAATGACAGACAGGAAATATAAAGTTTAAAAATAGCCATTTAAAAGTGGCTGCCAGATGGGCAGAGAACTGGTTGTTAATTTCTTAGAATACCATCACTGCAAGGATCTCATACGGTGTTGTTGCCTCAAACAGAATCTGTTCATGGTGGCCTCAGATGGAATCTGTGAGGCAGACTCATCTCTGCCTCACTGCAATTCGGAAGGATATAATGGTGGCTGGAAAACTGAGCAATGCTATAGATTTGGATCAATGAGCAAAAATGAATTTGGATATTATTTGGCTTTGGAGTTTATATGAAACCTTTTGCTTGTATTTGGACATAGTTGGACATTTCCAGCACCCAACCATTTATCAAGTCTGCTTGTTCTCTATTCCTCCCTCCTTTGTCTCTTCAAGTCCCCCAATCCTTTTGTGTTTTAATAAACTTTTATTTTTTTTAACACTTCACCTGATTGTTTCAACTGAACTCAGTCAAAATCTTGCCTCAGTCATCCTGGACCTTTGGCTACCTGCTACAGCCTCAGTTTGAGGGGAAACCTTCATGAAACTGGGATGCTTCTGAAGATGTGCTTTGTTCGTGAACAGGAAATGGAGTGGATTAAGCAAGAGTTTGTCTTCCCTTGGCCGACTATTGCTACTAATATTTGTGCACGCATATACAAGATGCTGATGTGACCCAGACCCGTCTCATGCTGTTTTGCTTGGACTGATATCAAGAAGGCATTAGGTCCCATAGGCTTCTGTAATAAAGGCCAACCTCTTATTGCTTAGCATAAGCTCCTTTTACACTTCATTGTGAAATTCCATGATGGGTTATACCGAGTGGTGGGCTCCAGCAGGTTCGCATCTACTCTATAGAACCGGTTGTTAATGAGAGACAGGACATATAAAGTTTAAAAATAGCCATTTAAAAGTGGCTGCCAGGTGGGCAAAGAACCGGTTGTTAATTTTTTTCTAGCCCATCACTGGTTATACCTTACATGTTCAGCCATTTCAGACTTGTAAACAATGCCACATCATGGGAGTTCCATGACTTTTCTGATAAACACCATTAAGCATCACAATAAATGGGCCTTCTTTTCTCATCAATTTTCTTGCAAACTCAATTCCAAATCTTACAAGACTGATTTCCAGGTGTACAGAAATGGTTCCCAAACTGTGCACTGTAGCGCTCAAGGATTGCCACCGAGAGCTAGCTCATAGGGCCATTGTAGGAAGTCCACAGCATCCTCTTCCTCCCGGCTTTCCTGGATGCCACCATCTTGGATTTAATAAGATCTGGTGAGGATCACCTTACCTGGGATTGCTGGGAAGATGGGTGTCCCAATCTTGGTCCACAAGAGAACTTGTGTGATTCAGGATGGTGGCACCTGGTAGAGCTGGGAAGGCTGACATAAAAGAAGGGTGTTGTGACCCCCTTCTAAAATTTGGGAACTGCTGATCTCCAGGAATGCAGCTTAACTCACTATCCCAGTTACTGCACCCACTCTTAGCAAGGCAGGTGGGAGGTGAGCCCCCATTCACCAGTAGATGATCATTCATTCATTCATTTCACATTTTAATACTATCCTTCCTCCAAGGTGCATCAGGGTGGTCTACACTGTTCCTTTCCTCCTTTTTTCCTGACAGGTAGGTTATGCTGAGAAATTGCAACTGTCCCAAGGTCACCCAGGAAGCTACGTGGATTTGAATCTGGAGCTTTCACGTCTAAGTCCAACACCAAAATAACGACAACATCCTGGCTCTCAAGAATGTGGAATCTGCTTTCTGTCCGATTGTATGGAACAAATATGTGCAATCATTGCAACTGTATGGTGTAAACTCTTTGTCTTTTGTCAACATTGTTATTCCCTGCTATCTTGACTTAAGAACTGAACCTGAGGCCTTCTACCTGCAAAGGAAGTGCTCTGCCAAAGAACTGCAGCCCATCACCACGTGCTTTGACATTGCCATTAGTGTACCAGCTGCTGCATCAATGACTCCAAAATGCTTGTAGTGAGGGGGAGTGAAGGTCAACATAGCTTGAACATGTGCAGTCATGAAGAAGAGAGCACTCTGAGCATGCGCAGAATGCCACAGAAAGCACCCAAAACAAATTCTTCCCCACATCTGGGATTATGAGGAACTTCCGTTTTTCAGATCTTGTTATAAATTGTTGAGTCAAGATAATAACACTGAATTATACAATCCTGGCTATCTTTCAGCGTGTAAACAAGACATAAAACAAAACTCGCCTTTAAAATAAGTAACATCTGGTGAACTCCACCTCCTCCCCTACTGCCAGGGCTTGCTGTTTAGTCCCTTCCTGTGGGAGGTTTGGGGTTTAAGAGGAAATGGGTTAAAATAAGTAGTTGCTTAACATCATTCACAATTCAGGCTGATGTTGGCTGGTTGGAGGGGGTCTCTTTGGCTGTGTGTGGGTTTGTGTGAGACAGCAAGCGAATTAGATTCTGCACATGATTTTCAGTGGTATGTGGTTAACCATGTATACAACAGATCATAGATGGGAACTCGAGTCAGAAGATGGGAATTCAGGAGACTCGAGTTGTGAAAATGCTTGATTTTTGCTGACTTGACGTGAATTGTATGCATGGAAGACTGAAAAAGTCAGACCCCACTGATTCTGCTTTTGTGTTCAAGTCAGATGAGTTAACTCACACGACAATGTACACATGTTGCATCACCTCCATTAAGCCTGCATAATTTTTTTTTCCAAATGATGTATTTGGCACACATGGGTGAACAGCAGTTGGAGGGAACGCTCAGATATGGGCTGGGGAAGTGTGGCAAAAAGAGTTAACTTTTTGTTTGCGCTCCAAAAAATTGGCAGGGTCTCATGATGCACCATCACCTGTTCTGCAAAATGTATCAATTTTACCTTGTTTTGCATAGAACTCAGTGAGGCACCACAGCTAGTCCTAGTGGAGTCCATTGGCCAAAGGATGCTTGTTCTGCTGCTTCGATTGGCCAAAGGGAGTTTGGGGTAGTCATAGAATGCAACAAAGACATTCAACACATGTGACGATGGTCCTCCAGGTGGTCACATGGCAAGCTAAGTGAACTGAGTGGCTAATAACACATGGCAAGCCAGGTAAATCTAGTTAAATCTAACGTCAATGCCTTCTATGACTCTACTTGAAATTGAGGTTGTGACAAAGGAGGACGTAGCATGAATGCATGGGAAAGATGTGACATGCCATGTAGCACTTTCATGTTTTAGGACAGTGTTCTTCATCCATTTCAGCCCAGGACACCCGTTCAATCTTTGGACTCTGCCCAGAACCCCCCTGTCAAACTTGCTACCCCCAATCCAGAACACAAGGTTTAAAAAGAGGGCAAGTCCTGGAAAAAGGGGACATATAGTCACTCTGCCCCTAAGTCCCTATGATCTCTCCCACTGTCCCCAACACCACACCTCTTACCACCAACTTCCCCCAATCCCCCAGACTCTCTCCCATCCCACTGCCCCCAACCTCCACATTTGCTCTCAAACATACCCACCCACACATGCACACACTTTTCATCCCAAGCACTTATTCAAACACCCACAGCACACACACATACCCACTTCATGCACTGACACACACATGAATATGCACACACAACCCATGCACTCTCACGCATTGTTTTAGGAGATGCTTCCAGTTTCAGAAGCAGAAAGATGAAGGCACCCGTTTGCATTTCACTCTCTGAAGCGAAGCAGACTTGGAACCTTCTAGTTATCTGTTGGAAAAGGAAAGAGGGTGCTTGTCTCTAACTGCTAGGCACTGCTCTCGTTTTGCCTCTATCTGCCCTTAACACTCCAAAAGACACCTGCCTGATACCTTGGAAAATCACTTCCAGTCAATCCTGAGCTAGACAGACAGTGATCCATTTCAGTGCAAGACAGCTGCCTATCGTTACGCCTATGCTCTCCCTCTCATGAGTTTAAGTGCACGCAAGCACACTCTGTCTCACCTCTTGCAAGCCGCTCTCAACCATTTTAAATTGGCCGCCCCCATCTGCAAGAAGCACCAGCTGTTCAAGGGGGTGACCCAGCAAGGAACAAAGGCAACATAGATGCTGTAGTGCCCACACGGATGCATTTATGGTTGGTGATCAAATTGCACATTTTTTTCCCATGGCACAATACTGTTTTGCAGACAAGGTGGCAGAGATCAAATTTGCTCAACCATCTTCTGATGGTGAATGAAATAACTGAGAATGGAGTGCTTTTGAACTTGGACAGAGTGTATTTCTTTACTATTAAGGGGAATTATAATGTCATTTTATTTACAGCCCTTACCCTAATATCCTTAAAATTGCATTTTCCTTGACTCCAGTGGTATACATGTATATACCTTGTTAACTTATGGTTGAGGGTGGGGGGGAGGAGTGCATCCACATATACAGAACGTGAGAGAAACCAGAGCAGAGTCAGAATGGGCAATCTGCTCAAGGTGGTCCTACATAAAAGACGGACCACATAACAAGACCCCACCCCAGCAAGCCAGGTTGATTTATAGTTATAAATAACTATAAATAAATAACTATAATAAATAACTCCTGGAGAGAGGAGTAAGAGTTAATATCAGCTTGGGAAAGGGGAGGGAGAGAGATAGGGCTTGGAAAATCTCTCTTTGGCAGTTTTATTGCTTTTGGGAGAAAAGTAGAACAAAATAGATCCTTAATCTTGCATTTGCTGTAATTGGATTCGTAATAAGTAATCATATCCAGTGGGTCTCCCATTAGACAGTGGAGAGGATGTCATTGCATTCAGGATATGAGGAAATGAGAGGATGTGAGAAAGAAAATTGAGGAACACAAGGATGTCTTTGGTCAAACAGGATGATCTGCTTTCCTTGCTTGCTCTCCTGCAGGATCATCAGTCCTCTCTAAAACGGGTCCAACCTTGTTATACATGGATTTTTTATCCACGGATTTCACCCAACACAAATGACCACTGCAAATTACAGTTTTAAAAACTGCTTTTCTACTGTCACAGAGAGGCAGTCATGCTAGCAGTCATTCCATTCTTCAGCTGAGCCAGGAAACGGCAGAGGGTCCTTTGTATTTCTAATTGCTGACTGTCTCACTGCAACAGTAAGAAAAGCTGTTTTTAAACAATTGTCTAGGGATACACATTTACTTTTTAAACTATTTTTATTTAACACATTTTAAATATCAGTATGCAGTCTCAGAATCAAGCCCCTGCAGATTTTAAGGCACAAACATATTCCATTAGGAGCAAGAAACCTAGAAAGGGGTTTTTAAATATATTTTTCTATTTTTTTAATACATGGATTTTTTTTTAATCCAAGGAACGTTCTGGAATGGAACCTAGTGGATAATGAGGGACACCACCGGACTCCATCCAGCTCCCAGACTGTCAAGATTTGCTGGTGGACCTACTCCAGGACCATAGTAATCAGGAAAAGTAGCTGTGGATGAGTTGTGAGAGGGGAATGGTTGGTAGCAGAGAAGTTGATAGAAGCAGTGGCATCCATAGTGGAAATATTGTGAGCCATTTAATGTCCTTACAGCACAAATTCTTCCAGGAGGTGACAGTGGTGTGGTGGCTTTGCAATTTAGCTACTGCCTTGCTCCATCTCTTTTGGAGGCTCCTGCTGAGGTTCCAAAGAAGAAGGAATGGAGCTTCACTGCAAAGCACTATTGGGGAGGAGCACTTTGTACAAGTATGGGGCAAAGGAGGGCCCGAGTATTCCTTATCAGGCGGTCATTAGCAAAGGGTCCTATAGAATCTGTGAGAACCCCCTGAAACCCACCACTGGGTAGACTGAAGAACAGTCTGGCCCTACAATCCAGAGCAACTACGGGAGCACGTAAGAGATATTATGTGTGCCCGTAGTTACTGTACCACCTAATGAAAACCTATGGGAAATTCACATTGCAATCCAGAGCAAATTGTTCTTACACCGGAGCAAGGACTCCCCGTAGTTGCTCTGGATTGTGCCCTAAGTCAGCATCTCTCAAAATCTATCTACAGTATTTATAAACTGCTTTTCAACTAAACGGTTCACAAAGCGGTTTACAAAGAAAATAAAAAAATTAATAGGTAATTAATAGCTAATGGGTCCCTGTCCCTAAAGGGCTCACAATCTAAAATGCAAAAAAGAACACCAGCAGAAGCCACTAGAACAGACATTGCTGGGGTGTAGGACCACTTCCTCTCCCACTTGAAAGAGTGTCACTTGCCCAGTTAGCAGGGGCTAAAATGCTTCTGTTCGTGGCTCTCCTTTCTCATTCCTTTCCAGTTCCAGCTCTTTGCTGGTTTTCACCATTGAGCTCAGTGCTTCACCTCTCAGTGCATGCACCAGATTTCCCCAAGACTCTATACATGTGTCAGCAGAGATCCCTGAAGCTCCTTTTAGAAGTGTAAAGGGCTCAGGAGACAAAAACTTTGAATATTGCTGTTCCAAACCATGGGATGCTTCTAACTGACTTTATGGAGGACAGGCCCAATCTTTGACTTCTGTGCCTATATATGATGCATTGAAACCTCAATCCTATACCCAGTTAGTCCCAGCACAAGTCCCACGCTGGCCTGAGGGTGTCACAAAACTGCTGTGAGTTATTCTGTGCCACTCCAGTGGGGGGGGGGGGGGAGAGAGGTGTGTTTAAGGCCAGTGCATAGACACATGCTGGCTTCTCCACACCACCACAGGAATGGGGGAAAAGAAAAGTTGTGCTGGTCTAAATTTGTTAGGATTGCACCTGCAGTCATATAATTGGTCCATATATATTGTAAACCCCTAGCCAGCACAGTCAGGATCAGACCCAGATCACTAGGATGAACAGAGAGCCTGATCCCATTAAGAATTGTCACCTTTTAATCTGTCCCTCCCTGCTCTTCTACCATTAGCATAGTACCAGCTGCAGAAATCAGCACGTAGTCATGTGTTACTGCATGCCATGAAAAGCATTCTCTGATTATTTCTGCAGGTAAAGCGGACATTAAAGATAGACAAGGTCAGGCCATTTTTATCTTGCTCACTTGGCAAACTGATTCCCTACTGTATGGACCACACACAGAGTCTTAAAGTGCTTCCAAACCCTGAATACTTGTACACAACTGTGTTGTTTTGGATACCAGCAGGTATCATTGGAAACTAGTGCACACATATACATGTGCATGTGTGCACGTGCATACAATCCAAGTGGCACACCTGCAAGTGTATTCCCAATCCAAGTGGCAACACTAACTCTGCCACCAGCAGACATAAGGAGACAAATCCAGGACACGTCCAGGACAATTGTATTTGTGGAACTATGCAGAGGCTGAACATAGGTTGTGACATTTTTTATTACCAAAACCCTTCATTGCCAATATCACATTAATTCTGCAGGGACAGCAGGACAGGGCAGAGCAGAGTGGCTGGCCGTCAACTGCTGTCGGAGTGGACAGATTCACCTCTTGCTGGCCCCATCTTGTGTGGAGTTGTAGGAGAGAGGAAAAGGCGGGAAGGAGTGGGGAAAGATTGCAAGCGGCAGGGCTCAAGAGCTGGAGCAGAGCTGCCTGCTCACCACCCCATACCCCCAGGCACAATCTGTCAGCCACATGTGGGAAGGAACATACAATGCACCATAATGCAAAGCAGGACCTTTGCAAAGTCCACAGTACAGGCAGCGGGTCGGCTGAGTGCCAGACTGGAGTTAAGCCCTACTCCCTAAAGGCCTGGCTTGGTGTCTTTATAAACAGGGGGCTGGCCGCTCATAGGAAGGAAGGATTGATGTGGTGAAATTACAGGGACATGGTAAGGGGGGGAATCCCTTTGTCATTCTTTGCGTAAGTCCTGGTGAATTCTGGTTCTAATTAAGCTTTGATGACCAGTGCTTAATTTGAGCCAGGCCTTGGCTTGGAACATACTTTTACCATACATACCATGGTTCAATTCTGGAATATGTGTGATGTCAAGAATGCCTCTGAGCTCATGCAGAGTAGAGCTGGAAGAGACTGAGAAGAAAGGATTCTCAAGCACAATGTTTAAACATGAATCGCCATACATAAAATAAAAATGTATATACCCCTAGTCTAAATTTGAAATTTAACTGTACATTTCATATAACCCAATGAACACATAAGCAAGATGCAAAAGAAGAAGAAGAAGAAGAAGAAGAAGAAGAAGAAGAAGAAGAAGAAGAAGAAGAAGAAGAAGACTGAAGCTCATCTATCTGTTTAAACAGTTGGAGCAATCAATTCAAAACTTTTCAACTGGCTAAAAAGTTACCCTGGGATTAACTGGTCATTCATTTTTTTATGACAACTACTTTCAATTCAACATAAGTATAACAATAACAGCACTTATAGCAAAGATCTCAAAACAGGGGAGTCCATCCTGGAAGGCATGGAACAGGCTACAGAGATGGATGTCATTGGCAAAAGGTACATGCCAGATCCTATCCCTGATTTTCCAGTTTGCTGCACCCCATTGGATGTACACCAGCAAAATAGCTGGTGTGAGTCTGAGGAGACCTTAAGATGATCAAGTGGCCTTCTGGGTGGTAAATTTTAAAAAAAATTACTTAACTAATTACCATCCAGGGTGTGCTCTGTATGTGCAGCTACGTGCCATAGAGTAGCAGAGAATAGGATTGGGCTGCAAATCTATTAATGAATTCATTAAAATTCATATTCCCAACTATGGGGATAATCAGATATCCCTAATGACAACATGCAGTAAATTGGAATGATGAAAGGGTGGATTTTGACTTATTTTTAAATTGTGCCTCAAAATTGCATTTGAAGTAGCGGAGAGGGGAAAGAACTGAGATATTGAAGGGCGGGGAAGAATTGGGTGGGGGAGGCTCCATTTCCACGTATATCTAAGGAGGGCTGGTCCAACACTTTCCCATATCCCATGTGCTGAATATTGTTCCTTCCACTTACCGAAGGAACAACTTTCCTATGCAGGTCTACTCAGACATAAATCCCATTAAAGTCAATGGGACTTACCCCCAGGAAATTGTGGATAGGATTGGGCTAAGTCCTCCTGTGCCAATCCTGTGCCTGGTGCAGCTGACAAACCATACAATCCAGAGTAACTACGGGAAGACATAAGAGGCACTTACTCTGGATTGCTGTATGCATTTCCCATAGGTTTCCCATAGGTGGCACCATAACTACGTCAATGTAAAAGATATTCTGGATTGTGCCCTAAGGCTGCAATCCCAAACACAATTTCCTGGGAGTAGTCCACATTGAATACAATGACTAACATCTGAGTAGACATCATAGGATTGTTCTGTAAGCAAATTTAATAGATTAACCAGTTCTACACCCAGGGTTTCTAAACCTCCAGGATTATACTGGAGTCTCCGTAAAACGGCATCCATCTGCAGGTCTCTTGGAAGCAATCAGAGTGTTTTTAACAGGGCCTCCAGGAATTTCCAATGTTATATCATGTTGAGAAACAAGATCGCCAGAAATAACATCAGAGTTGGCAATTCTAGTTTCACTCCCCTACATACCCCTACATACATATGTTAATGGAATTGGCACTAAGCAAGTGAGGAAGAGATAAGTGAGCATATTTCTCATCTTCACTCAGTAGCCTAAAATGATGCCAAAGCTAAGGTCTTAGGAGGATCCACTTTAGGACCTGTCATAATTACATGTCATGAACGTATAAATGGATAAAAATATATCCATTTCGCATTGTTTCTCAAGATTTGTCCTCCACTGTGCTGGGGTCATGCAAGTACCACCAGATGCCACCTTAGAGCCACTGGTGGCACCATACCTCTGGTTAAGAAATAGTCCACTTCACATAGTCCACCTATTTAAAGTACCACCAGAAGTAACCGACAATGACATTCACCAGTTATTCTGGGTGGGTGGCTAAATATGACGCTATAAAGACCAGTAAGAGGATCAAAGTGGATGGGAGAGCTTTTTTGAGCATGGGAGGGCATGTTTTGGAGTTCTGCCCACCAAGATGAGACTCCCACCATTGTTTGTTCCTGGTCATGGTGTCAGGTGGCAGGTTCTGGGCTGGGGTCATGCGAGTACCACGAGATGCCACCTTAGTGCCACTGGTGGCACCATACCTCTGGTTAAGAAATACTGCCATAGTGGATACTTAAGACACAATGCGCAAGAGTAAGGGCAAGTGTAATGGAAATGGATGGGACCTGTGCAAACCTTAGCATGTCTATGCGAACTACATGTTCACCCATCACAGCTCTTGGGAATGATCAGAGATGGGAACTCAATGTGAATCACTCAGTGTGAGTTGAGAAAATGGGCAGTTTTCACTGACTCAGTGACTTGTGAGTTGCGCACAAAGAAGGGTCATGTTGCATCCGTTAGGTGTCCTAAATTTGGGAGGGGGGCTTATCCTCTTGGGTGTTATAACACCTGGTCACTCTGATTTGAGCTCAGCTGCTAACATTTCCTCCCATCTTTCTCACACCCATGTATAAATGTAGCTGTCAACTGAGGATAACACTCCATGCATCTGATAAAGTGGGTGGCAGTGTTGCCCAGGAAAGGATATGCTGCAACAAATTTGTTAGTCTTTAAGTCTTTCTAGGTTTTTCAGAGGCTTATTTTCTCCACGCAATAAATGTGTGTTGATTACTTTCTCAGAGTAGAGATCCAGATGTCTCTCCTCAACAAAGCATGTCTCTGCTGCGTTCTCAGAATACAAACCACAAGACTGACACTGAGAAAATTGGATTCTTCCATAAGCTAGCATGTCAAATGTGATCATGACCACCCTGTGGTATTGTGGTAGCAAAAGAGTCATGGGCACTCACTGGATACTGCTTGAGTGACAACACTAGTAACACATGTCCAACCTCATTCACGTGATACAGTCATTATTGTTAATGTGCATGCATAAGGAGAGATATACATCCCAAATGATACATAAACTTGATAATTATAGTTTGAGTCCATTCTAGTCTTACAAAGAAGGCTAAGTTATTCAGAAGTGCTGGTTTTACTCTGCTGCCAACATTGGTGCCATTTTAATTTTGATATTAGGGCTGTGGGTGGCGCAAGCGGTTAAGGCACAGTGCCTGTTAACCAGCAGGCCAGGGTTTGAGACCCACAAGACAGGGTGAGCTCCTGTCCTTAGCCCAGCTCTGCGACGCCAGCTGAATCCAATCGCCTTTCCATTGGACTAATTCAGTGGCATGGAGAGGGGGGATTTGCTGCTTGGGTAACAGCCTATCCTCCATAACAATCCAACCCAGGCTTTCGTGCTTCGCATGCAGCGTATGCAGCACCGAGCACGATACCATAGTCTTTCAAGACTGATGGAGGCCTGCCATTTAATTTTGATATGTACCGACTCAATGGTAGGGATAGGAACTCAACCTGGTGACTTGTGTTTTTTGCTGATTCATGTTCACTTGCATCAGGTGTGTCACCATCTCAGGCACTAACTTGAGTTTGAGCCACTGACTTGGAAATGAGTCCTCACTTGTGCAGACTGAAGTCTGTCTGGGTGTGCCTGCTTACTTTTATTCAGCACAATCTCACACAATCCAATATGGTGGCACCCATTTTTCTGGCTCATCTGGATGCCACCAGCTCGGATTGTGCAAGACTTTACACAATTCAAGATGGCAGCACCCAGCACTGCTCAGAAGAAGCTGCTGCAAAAGAAGGGTACCATGACAATGGCAAGTTTGGGAACGCCTAAGCGCAGAACTGCTATAATATTCCACCCTATGCATAGCCCTAGTTATGCCCATTGCAAAACAACTCTGAAAAGTGTCTCTTTGCCACTCTAGTTGGAAACAACCTTTCCAACTAGCCTAGGTGTACGTGTTTACAACCATCTCTCTAATGTAAAGGAACAGAGAATTGAGTAGATTCCAGAAAACTCACGTAACAGTAATTACTTTGCCCTGCTTCTTTTCATCTCACCCTGTCCCCATCCTTTTTGCCCACTGCTTCTTACTGCGTCATGAATGCTTTGCTCTTATCAAATCCCTCTGGGTATTTGGCACATAACTCTGCAAGGTGTGGCTGGGCATTGGCATCTACAAGGGAAAGGATACCAGGCAGGTTTTTGCTGGGCTGCAAGGCAGTACTATCTTCATAAGTAATGCCTTCTTCCCGTACTCCTTTTGCTCTTCTCTGCAATCTTCAAGGATGGGCAGAGAGACAAGGGGAGATAATTTGATCCCTTAATTTTATCTTGATCAGCTAATTGCAGTTTGATTTCAGTTCATAATCTGGCTTCATAATCTGATGCTATACCGGAAGAAGATATATCTTTTGATGTACCTGTTTACTTGAATCTAATGCACTATCAAATCTAATGCATTTCCTATACTTAAAATCAAAATACTACATTTACTTGAATCTAATTAACAATCAAATCTAATGTGTCCCCTGATTTTGGAGACTAAATTAGGTGGGAAAAGGTGAGTATTATATTCAAGTAAATACAGTACTTATTTATATTATAAATAAATAATTTATTTTATTTCCACATGTTAACACAAACTTTCCTCCACATTGCTCAGGATGGTGTACATAGTTCCTTCCCTCCTTTGGTCTTCACAACAACCCTGTGAGGTAGATTCACTGACAGATCATGAATGACTCAAGGTCATCTGGGAAGGTCATGGCTGAGCAGGGATGAGACCTTGGATCTTGCAGGTTTAAGTCCAGCTCCAAGACCACAACACCATCCTTGCTCTTTGAATCCTTCCTAGATGTAGGACCTCTTTTAATCCTTCTGGTGACTAGAGACACTCTTTTTCACCCACCTCAAAAGGGTGTAGGGTGTGATGCTAGTTTGTGTCCTCATCGTGCACCCCAGATAGCACAAAAGTGTGAACTAAATGACTAGCAACAATAGGCAGCCAGACTACATTGAAGAATTGGTAGTTGGTGACAGTTGACAGCCAGATATCAATGTGGAATTCCAAATATTCCATAATTCTCAAAATACATGGCAATGAAACATTAACATCTGTCCATTAACACATTAACATATTACCGTAAATCCATGTATTTGCCATATGCTAAATAAATAAACAGGGGTGTTGGGAGGACCAAAGAGGTACAAGGACCCATGTAGCCTAAGCTTCTTGGAAGAAGAGCCCTACAAAAATGTGAAAAATACATAAAAAATAAACCTTGAAGAAACACTTTCGTCAGTGTTAGTCATACTGAACTCAGGGGGACTACAATATCAGGCAGCTTCCTATATTCAAAGTAGGTACAATTTCTTTTTCTTCTGGATGGTGATGTAGGTCTGCACAGTTCAGCATTGTCCTGGGATGTCTAGGATGCAACATTTGTGAACGTGGTTAATGCAGAGTAAAAAGCCGGAAGAAAGCTATTTTAAAGTCAAATGCACACTCCGTCCAAAGTCGGTTTTCCATTTGAATGACAGCTGCAGGAAATACGAAAAACTGATTTAAGCGTCACATTTAATAAGCAAGAAAGCAGTTTAAGAATGCAAACTGTAATTTCAGACCATTATACTGGATTGAAAATCAGACACATTGAGTAGTCTCCATTGCAAATCCTGCAGGAGTGGGCTTTTTTCAGATGTGCTTGGCTCCCCCACCCCAACTCCACCTGCCTCTGGCCTCTATGCCTGAAACAGCAGAATGTTATCTTTCTACCATTTCACAGTTTGGGGAAATAGCTTAACGTTGAGGAGTACTGCTTAGCAAGTGAAATTGGCAAACCCTCCCTTTCATGGCCTTTAATACTCTCCTCTGTTCAGTTGTGGGAAAAGGGAAAGGGATTATTTATGACGCCCAGGGATAGAAAAAAAAATGGAGCCCAGCTTGGTTTCCTTCCAAATGGAGTCAGAGACCGAGAGTCCTGTTGACTTGGCGGGAGGTGAAAACCTGGAAACGGAGGATTTCATTTCTAGCTTTTTTTCGCAATGAGAAAATTGCTTATACTGGTGCAGTGTGGGAATATTATTCCCAGCACAAATTAAAGCCCTGGGCTGAAAGCGAGGTGAAAATGTATCCAATTCACGGTTCCTGTTGTAGACAGCCATTGCATTTCAACTTTGGTTCCTTCCAGAAAGAAATCTCAGAGCGAAGCGAGATCTATCACAAAATAAACATTACTGGGTCATAATGTCCCAGTTCAACACATATACGTTACACCTGGAAGGCAGCATTTGCATCTAGGAGGTCTACAACAGTGGTTCTCCCCCTCCTCAATGGTGATCCAAAGCTTTGCTGGGCCCTCAACTCATGGGGATGCACAGTGCTCACCACTGGCTCAGAAAGGGGCAGGGATGGCCACATATTTGACCACGAGATGGTCAAATATAATCTCTCTTGAGCTGAGCTGTCGGACACAGGTCTCAGATCTGAGTAAACCCATCAGGGCCATCCATGAGGTCCAGCACATGATAAGGGAACCAATGTTCTTTAACCCCAAGGACACCTTTGGCACTTTCCCTGGTCCCCCCAGGATACAGTGGTGGCCATTTTGGCATTGCTGTACTGATGGGGAGGGACAGAACTGGGCCGTAAGTTCAGCGACTTTCAGACGTGGCTGAATCCTCACTTTCTCTTTTCCAAAAGAAATTACACCTTTTCCCTTGTCTTAAGCAATGGTAAGGCTGAAATCCTAAAAATACTTTCCTAGGAGTAAGATCCATTGAACACAATGGGGCTTACTTTTGCGTAGACTTAGGCTGCAATCCTAAATGTAGACTTAGGCTGCAATCCTTACTTTCCTGGGAGTAAGACCCATTGAACACAATGGGGTTTACTTCTGAGTAGACATGGTTAGGATTGTGCTTATAGTTAGGATTGTGCTCTATGACAGCCCAGTCCGTCTCAACATAATACATCAAGGGCAACACGGGATGCCTTACAAAAACCCCACCTTGTATGATTCATCAAAATACCTCTCCAACAAATCTGAAATTATATACCCTGCAGGTTAAAAAAGAGCTGACAATCCACTATGCTAATTCTACCTTTCACAACAGAGAAACCCACAGAAGGTGACACACCCATGTACCTTCTGTCTAAAACCACCACACGCTCCTCCAGGCGTATGTTCCTTTTGAGCTGGAAAAAAATAAATCACACTGGGTAAGGCAATCCTCCAAAAAACAAATCCATGCCCCAATACTCAAACATTGACCTATAAAACTCTTGTCGGTAGCTTAGATCTTGCTTAACGAAAGCCGAATACAGATGTCAGTGCCTCAAATGGAAGTACCGATGCACATTTTTCAGATACATGGCATTCCTGCACATGAGGAAGTGTCAAATGGTGTTCCAAGGCTTGTCAAAACAAGAGCAGAAGAAAGGCTCCGCTGGGCTAGATCAACCAGAAATTCTGTGTTTCTGGTTGATCTAAACCCACAACAAGGCCTTCTTTGCTGCTCGGCCCTTACCCCAAGCAGTTGGTGAAATACCACTTATAACCTACAAGCTCGATTAGGTATCGTGGCAGTGGCAAAAAATCAAACTGCCGTCTTTGACATTTCTATGATGCCTGAGTATCCTAAACACAGTTGAGAGATCTTCCTAACTTTTGCACCCTGATGTGAAGATTGACATGTGCCCACCAAGTGGGTAATGGAGTACCCGCTTATTTCAGAGAGGGGGAGACTCAGCAGAACTTTCAGTAGGCAAAAATATGGCTATAGTGCCCTGCATAACTTTTTTGCCCTTCCTCACAGTAAGTAAGGACATAATTTGATTTGTACATATTGCAGAATTCAGCACTTTTTGGTACAAGATTTGTACTGGTTGCATTTTTTAAAGAACAGAGCAGACATAGCACAATCCTAACCATGTCTACTCAAAAATAAGCCCCATTGTGTTCAATGGGTCTTACTTCCAGGAAAGTGTCTTTAGGATTGCAGCCATATTCCAAGTCCATGTCACACCATCTTTCAAATTAACCAAGAGGACTGACCTGGGCAGTACCATCCATCAGCCAGCCATCATGTGAAGCAAGCCCATTTCTTCTTGAGCTGTTCTCTGCTCTGTGGATCCCCTTCAGGGGCTCTTTGAGCACAGCGCCAAAAGTCTTGCCAGCAGTTCTTACAGTTATCCTACAGTTGATCTAGTTTAGTCTGAGTGGTGGGTGGAAAGGAGGAGGTCTGCCAATGCCATCTGACAGAGCCTATCTTGTCTCAATCCTACTCCCACCATTGCCCAATCTTGCCAAATCCTTTCCAATCTTATCTCCCACCATTGATGTCAATACAGCTGTTCTGACGGAGTATGCTCTGCACTCAATGATGATGGTGGGGTTGATCAGACAGCATGCTCTGTGTCTGATGGTGATGATAGGGGTTGATCAGATAGCGATAAGTATAACTGCTAGTTCTAGCAGCACAAGACCCCAGTAGGGCTGGGACCACAGTCTTAGAGATGCCAATCCAGTTGTTGTCACCTGACTCTGGTGGTGCAGCAAAATGTAAAATGCTGTGAGAATTCTGTCCACGATGGAACTTGAACCTAGTTGGCACATGATACTGACACACGGTGTGATACAGTATTAGTGTGCAAAAAAATTCTCATCCATGAAATGTCATCACCCCTCCTCCATTTTCTTCCACACTATTGTTTAATGGTGTCACCTTGAAAGCAGGGCTTAAAAGCAGACTTTCTCCAAAAAGACCCTTAATCCCAAAAAGAAACAGTGAAAGCACAGAACAAGTTGGCTGGGATTTAATTCATTGATCCCATTAGGTTGGTAAACGTTCCCTGCCTCACCCCCAGAGGTACGGTACACATGTCTGTTTTTAAGCCTCTGGAAATGCAAATGGGTAACAGCCTTTGCCATCTCTCCATCACCAGCATGGCGTCTGATGGCTGCTGTGTTTTCTTTGTGAGTTCTCTAGCTGGAAATGTTGGTTAGTTGGTTCCGTTTTGGAATTGTTTCAAAAAGTCCTTTTCTTACCTAAAAAGACACACTTTGGTGCTTCAGGTAAGAATTCAAGTGCTGTCTGTTCCTCTTGAACGTCCTACATTTTGGGGGGTCCATATCCTTTTTTTCTTAAGGCATATGTTCACCCTGGGATAGAGAAATATCCAGGATCAAAACCTAGGAGAAATACAGTCAGTTGTTGCGCTAGATTGATTCTTCCTTGTTATTTCAACAAATCTTGCACAAGAGATTTATCTTGCATAGGGAGGAAGGGGCTCATTTGTTCATAGCTGCTTCTGAAAGCAGAACTAGAACCAATGGGTACAAACTGCAAGAGAGGAGATTCCGGTTGGATATCCGGAAAAAATTCCTGACAGTTTGGGCAGTTTGGCAGTGGAACAGATTGCCAAGGGAGGTGGTGGACTCTCCCTCACTGGGGATCTTCAAGCAGAGGCTCGACGAGTACGCTCTAGGGGGATTTCCTGCTGCAGGCAGGGGGTTGGACTAGATGACCTACTAGGTCCCTTCCAATGCTATAATTCTATGATTCTATGATTCTAGAACTTCCAATATCCCATCTATCAGATCAATCAATCAATCAATCAATCAATCATGTCACCACCCGAGTGATGCTACTGTAATTCACTACTGGGAGTAAATCCCACTGAACTAAGTTCACTCGGTGGTGACATGATTGATTGATTGATTGATTGATTGATTGATTGATTGATTGACTGACTGGATTTGTACTATGCTTTTCTCTTCAAAGGGCACCCATTATGAGATGTTGTGCATCACATAACACCATAATATCACTTCTGGGTTTGGAGGAGGACAGGAGCAGCTTCACAATTTTTCACAATTTTTGGCTTCAGTTCTGTTGCGCAGTGGCAACACAGAGCTGTTTCTGGAAGTTGGTGGTGGTTGGACAGAAGTCCAGAGTCAGCCAGAAAGCTGGTGCTCAGTGGCACCCCCTTGAAGTGGCACCCAGGGCACATGCTCGGACTGCCGTACTTTTGATGTACCACCAACTCTCAGAAAAGAATGCATCGAATGGCAGCCTTGTGGCCCTTAGGACCAGTTCCTCAGAAGGCATCACAGCTTCCGGCACCCTAGTTTCCATAGAGGCTCCACAGTACCATTTTGGAAAAGGCCAAAAGTGGGGAAACAAGGGTTAAATAAGTGTTAAAGTTGTGCAACTCCCTTTCTTCCAATCCCAGATGCATAGGCAGGTTGAAATTACTCAATGATGAACAAAAGGAATTTTGTGCACGCTCAGAGGAACTCATCATTACTTCAAGTTCCAGAGCGCAGCCCTGGCTAAAATGCCAGTGTTTCCCAACTGAAGCTAAGGTGGCTTTCTTAAAACACTCATTCCCTCCCAAAACACCCTCATTTCCACGAGGGCATCAACAGCACTCTCTATTTTCTGACATAACATAACAGGAAATACCTCTCCCCACCCGACAATCCCCTCAATTACACGCATTAATTGCTCTTTTGGAAGAGGAAGTTGGGGGGAAAGCTTGAAAAGAGCAAAAAAAAATTATATGGAGCCTTTTCATGGAGCCTGAGGCGGCTGCAGCCAGGCAAATGTGTCTGGTTGACAACAAACAAGCCCAGGCAGGCTGGTACCTGATTAACAACATGCCACCTTCCAGTGAAAGAAAGAAAGGGTTTAGGTATTTTTTGTATAACAAGATGAAATATGTGAAGGAAGCATGCACAAAATTAAAATGTGGACAATTAAAGGGTGCTTTGCACAGCGCAACATTCCTGTGAGGGAAATTGGACGGACGACGACACACACATAAATGCATGTGTGTATTTCATACTGCATTATGTTCACCTCAGACTTCTTCCAAGGAGCTTGATGTGGCAGGCATGGATGTGGGTTATCCCACTGAATTCTCACCACACCACCATGAGAAAGATTAGGATGAGAGAACAGATGACTGACCCAGTGTCACCTAGCGAACTCCATAGTTAAGGACCGAGCTAAATTCTGATAATCAGGGCCAAAATACAATATTCAAACTCAGTGATTCCTAACTTTTGGTTGGGACACATTTCGGTGGCTGAGGAGGTAAAGGACAAATATCCTGGGACACCATTTGGTCTCTGTGTGAGTCTTGTCACACATGTCCCCTAAATACTATGTGCTCCTGAAGAGTCTTCTCTTGCTTGCTTCCAAGATCAGGATTTCTGAACCCCGGCCCAGGTGCCAGATGCAGTCCTCAGTGAACCTCAATGTGGACCGTGGCAAGACCTCTCCATCTGGCCATAGGAAAAGACTTGTGATTCTCTGGATCTGTCTCTAATACACTTTTATATGTAAATTCATTCAAATTTGAAATGTAAATCATTTTTCCGGCACCTGACACAGTGTCAGAGATATTATCTGACCCCCGTGCCAAAAAGTTTGGACACCCCTGCTTTAGGTCAAAGGTTCAGTTCCCGCAAGAGGGAGAGAGGAAAGTTACACCTCTAAAAATTGTGAAAAAATGGCTGCGGCTTATTTGTTGAGCCTACATACCATGTATGTAGAGAGTCCTAGGGTACAATCCAGAGTAACTACGGGGAGTCCTTGCTCCGGTGTAAGAACAATTTGCTCTGGATTGCAGTATGAATTTCCCATAGGTTTTCACTAGGTGGTGCAGTAACTACGGGTACACGTAATGTCTCTTACGTACTCCTGTAGTTACTCTGGATTGTAGGGCTTGGTTCAGTCCCTGAGCAGGGCTGAGAAACCTCAGTACTGGAAACCTAGGAGAGCTACAGACAATCATTGAGCTAGACTGACCCAAGGTCTGACAAGATAGAAAGTAATGTCCTATGTTTCTATGCTTCAGAGTCGGCCCATCATGAGGCCAACTGAAACCACTGAATCAGGCAACAGATTGATGTGGGACACTCTTCGTTGTTCACCTTCTTGCCCCTGTTGCTCCTCATTCTGTTCCCTGGAAAGTATGCAGGGGCAGAAAGGAAGAGGAAACCTGTAGGGAAGATGAGTGCAAAGCTAGAGCATAGGAATGTGGAAAAAATAGAGGTTGGCACACATGGTAGAATTTGGCATGCCCTTTCATGTGCCAGAAGGTCCTGAGACCGCCCTGCTGTGCTTAAAACAAGAAGATAAATGAGGCCACAATCTTAGCCACACTTTTGTGAGAGTAAAAGCACAATCCTAACCATGTCTATGCAAAAGTACACCCCATTGTGTTCAGTGGGTCTTACTTAAGTGTGTTGAGGATTGCAGCCTGAGTAGATATGCATAAGATTCGGTCCTAATTTGTGTTTGCAAACACAGAGAACATATTCTTGGAGGACCTAGGACTGGTGGCAGTTCCATGTCAAGTGTATTCTCCGTGGCAAACTCAGACATGCTGAGCATAATGTGGGAAAAAGTCCACAGCTGTAAAGTAAAAGGACTTTGAGCGGAGTGCCCTGAACTTCCAACCTCATAGAAGAGAAGGACAAGAGGGATAATGCTGGGCTGAGAAAGCCAAGAAAAAGCAAACACATTTCAGAAGCAATCAGTAGTGCATCCTCTCAATAGAAATGTCCAATTCTTTTATATAATTTATGCTTTTGGATTAAGGCATCTCCATCCCCATGAGAACTCCAGACAAGATACAGTCTTTAGAAAAACAAAACATTTTCCATATGCATAAGAAGTCCCTGGATACAGTCTGTTTGCTGAAACAGGAAAGTCTTCTATTTTTTATTCTGGTTGGAAAAAAAATACATGCACAGGAAAAAGTGAGGTACATGTCATGTGCGGGATGCCACAGGTGCCTGTACCAAGTTCAGGGCAAAAGGAACTCTTTTTCTTCAAGGCACCTGGATGCAGTGTCACTATTTCAGGGAAAGGGGGGCAATTTCAAACAAGTCGAACCCGGGGGGGATGGCCATGTAGTGTAATGCTTCCGCAAGGAAGATCCCATGCCAGAGCATTAGCTACAGAGTGTGGTGCCAACTGTGGCTGCAGGCACTCTGTTCCCTCACCAAACCACCCACCTCCAGTGTAGAGCCTCTTCAGTCACAGGGGCCAATTTGCCAAATTGATTAAATTTCCCTAAGATCAGCCATGCATAAGGAATAGCTGGTGTATTTTTCTCATGCAAACACTTCTGTAGAGGATAAATGTCATCTATTGTTCATTGAGAAATGTGCAGGCACAGGTTCTGGTGAACATCCAGCGGTAGAGAATTCCAGGCCTGTAGATTAACCAGACTTTGTGGTTTAAACTTAAACATATCCAACAGGTGGTATGCTTTAAAGGGCACTTTTGGTCATTCTTGGAAACCAAGATGGATCCAAGGGGAGGCAGTCTCTTAATTTGAGACCCTCATACAAAGTGCTCGCTAATCTAAAACGCATTATAACTTTGCTCCTAAAATGTACTAGAGTTTTACAACCTGGAATGTGTTGTTGCTTTACTCCTGAGCAGTTTATACAGTCACTTGCTCCGGTTTCACACAACGTCCCACCGCAGATGGTAATTTCAGAACAAGTCCACTTGCCTGCACTTCAGATCTATGGCACTTGAAAGAAAAAGCAAAATTAGAATGTAACTAAACCCATATTAATTCTTACCAGAATGGACCTTTCGTCCCCTGTGGTTGTCAGTACTCTGAACCCTCCATTCCTTGCTACTGTACTCATTAGGTTTGCCTGACTTTTGATTCCTCTTAAGGGCAGCTATGTGGGGCAGGAAGGGGAACTTTGTGCTTTTAGATAACAGGTGCAATTGGTGTTAAGAAGAAAAAGGCTAACATCTGGAAAGGTCCATTAGCGAAGTTCCCAAGGGTTGGGAGAGTGGGGGGGGTTGAGACTGATAAAGCACTTAATTCTTCCCATCAAGGTAGAGGGAATGTCTGAATACAGACAGCTTTCAATGTCAGACAGACTGGGGTCCAAAACATGAAGCTGTAAAATAGTAAGATCTGAGTGTTTGGGGGCATACCTTGAGTACACCTTGAGTTCTTGGGGAATAAGGCCTGATCCAAATGTTATAGTGGTAGTAGTAGGAGGAGGAGGAGGAAGAAGAAGAAGAAGGAGGAGGAGGAGGAGGAGGAAGAAGAAGAAGAAGAAGAAGAAGAAGAAGAAGAAGAGGAGGAGGAGGAGGAGGAGGAGGAGGAGGTCTGGATCATTGACACTGCAATACCCAGATATCATCAACTTCAAGAGTAAGAACATGAGAAAATTTTGCGGTATAGGGACTTATAAATAGAAATTCAGAGAATTTGGGAAAAGAAGGCCACTGTGATTCCATTAACAATAGGTGCTCTTGGAGCGATTCCATCAAGCCTCCAGGAACATCAGAATTTAATGGGCCTCCAGGAGATCACAACTGCCCCGTTACAAAAAGCAGCACTCCTGGGAACTTCACAAATATAGGGTTTCCTAGTTTCCTTGTATAGGAACCAAATCACAATACAGCCAATTCTGGTCAAACACCAGGTGATATACATCATCATCATCATACACAGAATGACATCACTGAAACTACAGCCTATTCACACATTAACTCATATTGAGTCACTTTTTTAATTCATATGAATAATCAACCTCCCAGTAATGCCTTTTTTCTGTCCTGAAACAGCCATTGACCTACAACAGAATCACAAATTCAAAGACTAGTCCCTGGAACCATCTTCAACTCCAACTCTCTCCCCATTGAAGAGAGTTGAAAGCAGGTCAACTCAGGTGACAAGGTGACATTCTCACAGGATTCTCATAGGATCATCTGTAACATGGGAGAGGCTCAAGCTCAGCATCTGCCAATGTGACATAGGGTGAAATCCAGAGTAACTACGGGGAGTCCTTGCTCTGGAGTAAGAACTAGTTACTCTGGACTGCAACAAGAATTTCCCATAGGTTTTCACCAGGTGGTGCAGTAACTACGGGTGCACGTAATGTCTCTTACGTGCTCCCGTAGTTACCCGTAGTTACTCTGGATTGTGCCCATAGGCAACTGCTTGCCACCATTGCCCTTCTGCTGTCCATACACAGAAGCAGGTCAATCTTTTTGCAAAAGGATGCACCAGTGGAGATTGGATATAAAACATGGCAACATTTGTAAAGCAGAGCCAGAACATTTTGCTCACTTAGGATGCTTCATGGCTAATGGGAAAGTTACCCTTTTACAACACAGGAATTGCAAAGGAAGAGCAAAATAGCTGAACTAGAAGTTATTGGGAAACTTGACTCCACTTTGCCCTGGGCAAAGATGAAAGCTTCCTGCCTTGTAACATTGTTCAATATCTTTGCTGAACCAGTTTTCATGCATTTGAAACACACAGAACAGTCACCCACAGAACTGCTCACTTTTCACAGAAGCGGACTTCACAGGCTTTGGATTGAATAGGTAACCTTTGTTTTTCCAAATAAGTTGGAGGAACCAGTCTTCTTGCCTAAAGGCATTATCTATCTATCCCAGCTTTTCTCAAAGTGGGGTTCGGGACCCCTTTGGGGTCGCCTAGAGCTTTCCTGGGGGTTGCCTAAAGACCCCTGGTACAGGGGGCCAGGTCAGGCTTGTCAGACCTCTGGCTGTAGCTGCATGCGCACTGGGGCTAACTGACAGCCTCAGGGCCCAATCCTATGCATGCCTACTCTTAAATAAATCCCATTGTGTTCAGTATGTGCATAGAACACACATTTCATTTGTAACAATGAAAATACATCCTGCATATCGGATATTTACGTTACGATTCATAACAGTAGCAAAATTACAGTTATAAAGTAGCAGTTATAAAGTTATAAAATTATATATACAGTTATAAAGTAGCAATGAAAATAATTTTATGGTTGGGGGTCCCCACAACATGAGGAACTTATAAAGGGTCACGGCATTAGGAAGAGTGAGAATCACTGATCTATCCCATATTTTTATACCACCTTTCATCCTTAGAGTTCAGGGTGGCTTACTTACACAGTTCTTTTCCTCCGTTTGTCTGTGCAACAACTCTGTGCGATAGGCTAGGCTGAGAGATGTTGAATGCAGGTTGCATTCGTGGCAGACTGCAAGGGTAACAAGTGGGAATCAGACTCAGGGGGCTCTCACCGAAGCCCTGGCACCACCGCTTCTGTCCAACCTACCACTGATGCAAGCCAGAATGATCTGCTTCCCACTTGCCCAATTTATAGCACAATCCTAACGATGCCAACTCAAAAGTATGCTCTATTGTGTTCGATAATCATAGAAGCAGATCATTTCCATCCTTATCATGTTCCTTTTGTGCCATACCCAGAAGTGCTGGCTTTATTTGTAGGGACAGCATAGGAAATCCTTCACTTCCAGGTTCAGTGACAGTGTGCAAACTGCACAGTAAGTTGTTTGGTTTACTTATTTGTTTGTTTAATATTCTGTCCTTCATCCTTAAAAAAAGAAAACCCAAGACGGCTAACAATATATAGGACAATAAGCACAGATTTTAACTCAAATTGGCATTCCGGGTTGTGTTGTCCCTTCCCACTAAAGATTTCACCGCATGCATGTGATGAAGTGGACAAGGATCCACGAAAGCTGATGCACCATCTTCACTGTGCTACAAGCTTCTTGTTTATTTCTGCAACCGAATAACCTGGCTGTGCTTCTGGAAGTTGCTTAAGTTTAAATCTTTTGGCTGCATACCAGACTTTGCTCAACCACTCTTTTATGGCTGAGATTTTTGGGGGATCTCCAACATTTTGCTACAGTGACTTCTGCCACAGTTAGTAAATTTGAAACTATTGAGGAGTGTTCCTTTTCTACTCTTCTGTTTAATCCCAGCCGTATAACTGAGTTGTAAGTACTCTTCCAATGTTATTCCTATGAATCAGTATTGGATGAGACCATCACATATATCTGAAGTCAGCCAAAGGTGTCTTTCATTTATAGCACTGGTGTGTAGAAACAGCTGCCTGACTTTTGCTTGTTAAAAGTAGTCTTTGCAGAACAGCACATAGCCTCATTGGTTGCTCAGCCTTGCATGTTAACAACAGTGCTTAAACCTCTGAATAACATGTGAGTTCTCACCCCTCCCAGCCCACTCCCCACTGCAAGCCACCCGAATGCTTGCAAACCTGGCCTCTGTGCCACACAGAGGGCCAGGTTGGCAGAATGCTCCCACCCAAGTGTTGCCATCTCTCCACCATCACATCTGGATTTAGACCTCCAGAAGGCCTAAAACACCACTTGCGGCTTTCAGGTGAAAACCAGAATAGACATTTTAGATGCTTAGAAGGCCTTCAGAGGACCTACGAGGGTCTCCCCAGTTTTCCAAAAGCCTTATAAGAGCCAAAAACATCACTTCTGGTTTTCACCCCAAAACCAAAAGTGAGTTTTAAAGCGTTTTTAGTCCTCAGTACAGAGCATCCATGCTGGGTATTACAAGGGGGGATGCTACACAGGGAAGTGGAAGGTGCAGTGGTGCCACCCCCTCCCCTGTGTTACCTGGGGCATTTGCAACCCTTGCCCCTTGGTAACCCAGTACACCCAGTACATCTTCCTTGTAGTTGCCTACCTGCTCCAGTCGGGTATCTGGGAGCTGCTCCCATGCATGAGGGGCCTTTGGCCATTTGCACTGTGGTTCCAAAGCTCATGGTGACTGCACAACTTTCATGCTGCAGGTATAGGGTGACCAGATGCCCAAACCTCAAAAGGAGAACAAGGTCTTGATTCCTTTCAGCCTGGCCTTTCTAGAGGACAATGGCTTTTTGCCTACTCAAGAGTAAAGCTGCAATATTAGGCACTTTCACTTTCCTTTAGTGCTCAATGTATATTTTTTATTTTTAGTTTTTTTTTTGGCCATAACATTTGACAGGAAGGAGATATTTTAAAACTGATTTTTGCATTGGATTCTGCTCTTCAATACGAATCCAACAACATATGACATGATGGGGTACTGCACACCATTGCAAAGTTCCAAAATGAAGCCAAAATGGAGGACAATGAAGCCCTTTTGGAGGACACCCAGATGGGAGACTAAAAAAAAGGACAAATCCGTAAATTTCCGGTCATGTGTCACCCTGGAACTGTAAAATAAAATTAGAATCAAGTTTGGAAACAGATGAGGAATGTTGAGAAAAGAAAAAAAAGAGTTTTGATAAGGGGACTGAAATTCTTGAGAAGGGGTTGATGGGAGCAAGAAGGGGGTACACATCTGTTATCAACAAGCGTAGCCAGGCTGGTGCGGATATTATGACTGCCACATATGGAAGCCACTTTCCATCACTGTATGGAATGACCGTTCATGTGCAAATGATCCCACTCAACTCAAGCAATTCTTTTTCTTTCACACAACGACAGATGTGTTCCCTATCTGCCCACCACCACCACCTCCACAAAAGGAAAAAGAAAAAAGAAACTGGGAACAATTGCTATAGGTCTTGATGACCATGAATGGATCTATTTTGATGGCTTGAAATAAAGTCACTCCCAATGATATTCAAGGATTTGACAAAAATAACCATTTGGGGATTTTTCAGTCCAGAAAAGAGGTGCCTGAAGGGGGATTGAGACATACAAAATTATGCATATGATGGATAGAATGGATGGGGATATAGAGTGGATGCTTTTTCCCTTACACCACAACCATAACCAGAGAACATCCACTAAAAATGAGGGTTGGGAGAGTTTGTACAGTCAAAAGAAAATATTTATTTACCCAGCATGTAGATTGTGGAACTACTTGCAACTAGATGTGATGATGGCATCTAGCCTAGATGCCTTTAAAAGGGGATTGGACAAATTTCTGGAAGTCCATCACAGGTTGCAAGCTATGATGGGTATGTCACATGCAATCTTTATTTTAGATGTAGGCTAATGCCAGATGCAGAGCAGGACACCAGGATGTAGATCTCGTGTCTACAAGAGTGCATCTGGTGGGCCACTGTGAGATACAGGATGCTGGACTAGATGGGCATTGGCCTGATCCAGCTGGGCTCTTCTTATATTATAATGTAGGCTGCAGTTTTTTGAATGGACATTTCTACTGCTAGACCGGAGACAAATTCCTGGAAGATCATGTTTAAGAAACTGAAGGGTCCTTTTTGATTTTGTAGATAGGTGGGCTGAGAAAGGGGGGAGAGATGAAAGGTTTTAGCTGGGTTTAGCTCCTTTGGTGTGGGTTACCCAAATTACTCTCTGAACTATATTTTACCTACAATGGAAGTTCCTCTTGACCTCCACTTATGCTCCACTTTCCTGTACTGTAAATATTAAGAAGTCACTGTAAGTTTCAGTATCTCATCCAAAGGCAGGCAGTAACAATGCCCCTAAATCTCACCACGTGAAAAAGTGGAGCACATGTAACTATATAGAGGTATTTTTTTTACATTGCTACCTTTTTTGCAGAGGAGTTAAATTCTATTGGACTTACTACTGGAAGTAACTGATGATGATATCTTTACCAGTTACTTCCAGTAGTAAGTCCAATAGAATTTACTTTCCAGTTACTTGGACTTTACTCGTTACTTTACTTTAATATTTCCAGTTACTTTCAGATAGGGATATCAGAGACAACTAACACCAATAAGAGGCTCAGAGTGGACGGGAGGTCTTTTTCAAGCTCTGTCTGTTGCCAGGCGGTGGGGTCTGTGGGTCCTCATGTACATCACCTAAGCATCACCAATGATATGAGTACTACTGATTGAGAAACACTGGTGTAGACAATATCAGGCTATACTAGGATTGCCATATGTCCCAGAAAACAGGGGCAGTCCGATTTGGGGGGATTGTGTTCAAACACTGGCAAATGGGACAGAGGGTCCTGTCTTGATTTTGTGCAAGAGAATTATGGGAACCCTAGGCTAGACAGATTGATTCACTCTCATCGATATTTTTTCCTATGCTCATATTATTTTCCAAAAAAGCAGACTTCCGTCAGTCTTGAAAGACCATGGTATCGTGCTAGGCGCTGCATACGCTGCATGCAAAGCACAAAAGCCTGGGTTACATTGTTATGGAGGATAAGCTGTTACCCAAGCAGCAAATCCCCCCTCTCCACGCCACTGAATTAGTCCAATGGAAAAGCAGAGCCAATACGATTGGATCCAGCTGGTGTCGCAGAGCTGGGCTAAGGACAGGAGCTCACCCTGTCTTGTGGGTCTCAAACCCTGGCCTGCTGGTTAACCGGCACAGCGTCCTCACTGCTTGCGCCACCCTAAAGGTCACTGATATTTGAGCTTGGATCTACCATGTTTAAGACCAGGACCAGCATTCTGGCCATTGCAACATTGGCTCAATAACAGCACTCCACTTAAGCAGTCCGAATCCTTTTACTTTGATGCAAGCAGTGTAATGTACCCCATGAACTCATCAGGAGTGCCCTTAAAATGGTTTCATGATGCCATTCCCCTCCTCCCCATCACTATCATGCAGGGTTGTAAGAGGAACGTGCTGAGCATGGTGAGCATCTGGGGTGGCGTGATTTTCAGCCTGCCTCCTTTATAAAACCTGATGGATCTGTGCCAGTACATAATCAAAATGCAGGAACTCAATTCTGCGGAACAAAGTATCTGGCTTCTTTTTGATCAGCCAGGCACCTGGCCTCCTTGGGACAGGCACGAAACCTGCAGTTTATATGTTCTCTTGGCTGGAAAAGAAAAAAGAAATTGAGATTGTTCTATTTAGGGTTTAACAGCACATTAAAAAACAGGGTTGAACCTGAACGTCTTTGGAAAACTGTCTTGGTACAGAACCCTCACATGTGATGGAAGCCTGACATTCATTCATTCATTCATTCAATCAATCAATCAATCAATCAATCAATCAATCAATCAATCAATAGCAGTTATATACTGCTTTTCAACAAAAAGTTCAGAACTTACTACATTTCCCTCATGTCTGAGAAAGTTTATATGTAAATAATTAAAGTTGAGCTTCACCAGTTGATTCACTTTCAATCCAATTTAGGATTGACCTTAATCAAAGAGGGCCCCCCTCATACATCTGATGCAAATGGAAGAAGACAGCTGGGTCAACTCCAAAATCCAACCTCGCCTCTGTTTTGTGTACCTGTTAATCCTTAGGACTTCTTAGGAAAGTGGGACATGCTCCCCACACTACCTTCTGGAATCACTCCACAAAGTAAGCTTGAAATCAAGATGCAATAGATTGGTAATGGGATACAGCTTTTGGTTTATGAGCATAATTTGTTCTGGAAGTATGCTTGTAATCCAAAATATTTGTATATCAAAGCAAATTGCCCCATAAGAAATAATGGAAACGCAAACAATTTGTTCCAGAACCCAAAAATATTCATACAAAAATTCATATAAAAATACAGTATTACAATATTGTAATATAATACAAAATAATAAACAAAATACAAAATAGAAAGATAAATAAAACAAATTAACCTACACTAATTAGTCTCTCAGGTCTCTCAGGCTGCAAACCATCCTCCTTACACAGGAGTGAGCCCCAGTGATTATAATAGACCTTACTCTAGAGTCGGCATGCAAGGCTAGATGCTTCAGGCTCCTTTCCATTGCCCTCCTTATATAGGAGTGAGCCCCACTGACTATAATAGGGCTTACTTCAGAGTAGTACCAAACTTGGCAGTATCCTGATGGGGATTATTTTTTGCTTGTTTATCAAGACATTGCTTGTATATCAGGTTGGAATTTATTTAAAATGTTTGGTCTTGCAATCCAAGATTGCAAAATACTCTGAATCCAAAATACTCTGAATCCAAGTCACTAAATCCAAGGTTTTAGTGTATCGTGTCTTCTCCCAGAAGCATCTGGTAGCCCAAAGTGAGATACAGGAAGCTAGATATTGGCAGATCTCTTATTTTGTTCTCAAGATCATGGAACACTTTCAGAACGATTCCCACTTCCCACCAGGCAGCCCTGGAGACTGTGGTTGGTGGTATTCATATGCCACAGAGAGATCCAAGGAAAATAACTTCCTTACACTTCCACTGTCTCTCTAAGGGTCATCAATAAGGGTCTCCAAAGCAGTCTTGTTCTGGACCACCTTGAGTCCAAATTGAAATGGATTTTAAAAATTTATCTGAAGCTGATTTGTCAGTTTCCTTCTGGGAAACAGAATAACTGGAAGGAGGGGAATCATAGAAAATTGAAAAACAGTCCTTAAAGGATGACCCTGCCTGCAAGTGGTCCAGAACATCTTCTGGGGCCAGATGTGATTAGGCTTGCCAGATTATGCATCCAAAATTGGTTTCTGCCCTTCGTGCTCCAGTTCTGATGATGAAAAGGCAGCAGCGAACCCTCTTGCCCTAGTCCTACCTATCTCTTTCCCAACCTGTCAGAAATAATCCCTGGAGCGGCTGACTATCCTGTGATTTGATGGAGCAACCCTGCACATGAGGATCTGCACTTTACATGAAAAGGAAGCTGGGGGAATGAACCCCTTTTGCTGCTCTGTGCTCTGTTGCTTAAGCAATTTTCTTCCATCCTGGCTCATTTCCAGCATTACAGTTGGGTTGGAAAAAAAACTCTTTAAAGTAATGGCTCACACAGAGGTAAGATGGGGGCCAGCTAGTTTTGCTCCCCAAATCCATGTGCTCTTCTTCACTCTCCTCACATCATATATGAATAAAGAGAAACACATGGACGATTGTACCATGAGGTCTAGTGAGACCCTTATGCTCCATCACTACACAAACATGAAGAGTTCCTGTGTGATTGTGCATTCCAGGTATCGCATGGGAGCACCATCTGAGTTGATCTTGGTGGTCACCCCAGAACTATGTAACATTCTTCCCTGGAGAGTCTTCAGCATCTTAGCATGAGAACACTCAGGACTGTTTGTTTAGGCTGGCTTCTAATAGCTGAGCTTAAACTTAATGTATCAACAGAATATGACAAGATCTCTGCAGGATCATGCCAAAGGTCCATTTTGTCTTGCATCCTGTTTCCCACAATGACCAGCCAAATGCCTCTGGGAAGTCCACAAGCAGGAGATTTAGACAAGAATCCCCCTCCCATGTTATATCCCGTCCGTCCCTGAGCCAAAAATTATTATCCAGAGGCATGCTCTCCGTGGATGCAAAGATTCCATATAAAGCAATCAAGGTTCCATAAAGGCCATAAAGATTCTATAAAGGCTAATGGCCAGACACACACCTTTCCTCCATAAATTTGTTTTACTACCCTATAAAACCATCTAAGCAAGCAGCTACCACAGCATATTGGGGCACTGATTTCCATACATTTATTGTGCACTGTGTGACAAATTGTGCACTATCCAAAGGAATATATAAATGCACTTACATGATGAATCAGTTTCAGGACCCTTTTCGGATAGTGAAATAAACTGATAACGAAATCTGGAAGGGCACCACACCCCAATAACAAACCTGAGGGCTGCCTTGGGCCCTCCAGAGGTGTGTCTGGAAGACATGTATGCATTACACCAGAAACTTCCGATTATACCCAGGAAACCTTCTGAGAACTTTTGAGACCTTTTAGCCGCAGGCACAGCATCCACAAATGCTGAAATCTGTTGATGCCCATAGCTCGGGAGAGTCCACTGTACATATTCCGTATTTTAGGCTGCAATCTTATACATGCTTACTTGGGAATAAATCCCACTGTCTTATGTTAGAATAAGCATGCATAGTATTGTGGTGTTCAAAGGTGCTTTATATTGCTGGTTCCTATACAAGATTTTTAAACACCATTATTCACCTTTAGCACCTTAGGAGCATGGCAAATTTCCCCTAATTTGCCCCTAATTGTCCACTCCACAAAATGTACCATGTTTCTTGGGAATATCATTAGAATCAGAAATAACTGTTTCCGATGTGACCATCCCCACTGGCCACATTCCCATATTAGATTAACACGTTTGAAGACACAATGCATCATTAGCTTCAGCCCTGGGTCTGCTCTGTGTCTATTGGCTACCATTGTGGTCTCCGCTCAAGGGTATACATTTCAAGCAAAGCCAAGCGTCTTCAATGGGGCTTTTTGCACTTGATGTGGAAAGGTTGAGACATTTATGATTGAGCCAAGGCTAAAGTTCCTGGGAAATGCCATTCCAAACATATGGACTTTGCTTGGGGATGGCGGGGGAGAAAACCCCCTAATTGGTTCACGGGTAGTGGGACTGGTTTGGGAGAAAAGCCGTCTGCTAGGAGCTGTCAAGCTTCTGGTTTTAATTATCTCCATGATTAACTTTCTTCATTTTTATGGGGCAGTTCGTGATCTTTTCTCCCCAAAGTGTATACTGAAGATGGCAGTGGCATAGTAATATAGAGGGGAGGAGGCAATTGTGGGTGAAGGCACAGGAATAACAGGGGAATCTGAAAGGTGAAATAAAGAGAGGGAATGATGATATATCACAGGCCTTGAAGGTCGCACCATTTGGTGTATCAGATTATAACTAGAGATACACAATGAAATCAGTGGTGTATTTAAAGCTCCCAGATTGGACAAATGCCATGGCTTGCCCCTTCTGAGGGTGCTGCTACGACCCCCTTCTCTACTGCACATTTTATTCTTTTATTTCCAGACCTATTCACATGTCTTTAGAATGTTTTTCCGCACTATGAGGGCTGCAGATGGACAGACTGAGAAAAAATATTTCTGTCGTAGCATTAATTAAAATAACTATCACCCAGCATAAAATTCTCGTTTGCTTTCCCCTAAAACCTACCTGCTGTTTCTATCCTACTGGGCCAAAAGGTTCCAGCATTCTTTGACCCCCAACAAGGGATCATATCTTCGCATTTGAGACAGACAGGACAAAAGGGCTCCATTATATAGGCAATTTAAAGATACACCTATTTACTGCTTTTCCTCTCTTTCCCCTTCACTGTGATGTTTTTGTGACCTGTATAGAAAGTACAGGCTGTGTCAAGTCTCCCGAGAGCTCCTATAAAAATGGAAGATATTCCAAATGGAATGGAAGATGTAAAGAAAAACAAGAGAAACAAATAGATTCTGAATTCCTTCATTTTTTTGAGCTCCACTCATTTAGTAGGAAAAAATGAATTTGGATGATTCATTTTATCTAAATTTTGTTTTAAAAACAAACACACGTCTAATGCTTATTCTGCAAATAAACACCGGAATTAATTGGGGTCAAGATGTAACAGTCCATGGAAGCATTGTCTGGAAATGATGAGCAATAAGGTGGAAGGGTTCCTTAGTTTTCCAGAGGGCATATTTATTAAATAACAGGCAGTCAAGGTGGTCTTTTCAACTTCCTGTGGCAAAATGTCCAGAAACTTTTGGAAAAATTTTCTTCTATGTCCAGATGTGTGGGCGCCTATTCAGAAGGTACTCTGCACATGCTCAAATTAACTTATTGCTTTATGTGATCCAGGACTGAGAACTGGGATGGTGGACTGATTCAGGGGCTTTAGACGGTCTCAAATTAAGGCCTGGTCCCAGCAAGCCATAAATTTGCCTCTTGATTTCCAATGAAAGCTTAAACATGATTTGATTCTAATTTCCTTCTCTCAGCTCGGGCTTGATCCTTTAATCCTACCCAATAAAACCCTCCCTCAAATTTATAAAGCATTCATATTTATACTCATGGCCTCCACCACGTATAACTCCCTTTGAGCTATTTTTTTTTCTTTTTCAAACAAATCAATTTCCCAGCACTGGCTTTTTCACCCAAACTTTTGTGGTCAGGCTAAGCTTTCTGATTAGCTCTGTTTACAGTTTTTGATATTGAATATGACAGTCAGTTTTCTCTTCTACACATCATAAACTATGTGTATAATCTAGGCAATCTTCAGAGCTCCAAGTTGTACAAACATGTGTCGTGAACACTCTCAGATCACAGATGAGTGTGAAAGAGAGGTGACTACAGGTAACTACAGGACCTTTTACACCAATGTAGTTATGGTGCCACCTATGGGAAACCTATGGGAAATGCATAGAGCAATCCAGAGTAAGTGCCTCTAATGTCTTCCCATTGTTACTCTGGATTGTAGGGTAAGACTCTGAACAAGCTGGTATTTTTGGATTTTTATTTACCATCTTGAAAACATCTTTAATTATTCCATGCTGCAATGAAAATACAACACAAATTAACAGTTTAAAAACTACCAATGTATTCTTAAAGTTGATGCCAGTTATCTGTCTCTAGCTGGCAGTAGAACATAGAATGGGGCTTTAGTTGGGCCATGGATTCGGGAGTTGGCAGAGAAGAATGTTCCTACCAAAGGAAGATGCCACCTGGTGACTGCCAAAGACACTTAGAACACTATCTTACCTTCCCACCGAGGTGGTACCTATTTATCTACTTGCATTTACATGCTTTCAAACTGCTTGATTGGCAGGAGCTCAGCTAAAGATGGGAGCTTATCCCATCTTGTAGGACCTGGATCTCGAACCCTGGCCTGCCAGTTAACAGCCACAGTGTCTTGCATTACCACATTCCTCTTTTTTGGTTAATTTATCATAATACAAACTAATCCACATTATTTCTTACTGTATCTCTCTGTTTCACAAATGGTATCATGTTTATTGAGATACCTATACGTAGGAGAGAAATACATGAATTGTATGGAGATTTCTGATAGGGACTTAGGCAAAGCAATGAGTTCATTTATTCAATTGTTGGTTCATTCATTCACAAATTTATACCCTACTTGAACTTCAAAAAGGACATTCAAAGTAGCACTTAATTTTAAAATCACACATAAATATTAACATTGAAATCTGAAAAATTAATCAGATCTGATTCGAGTGAGTTAAGACACAAAGCGGTAGAGATTGCAGTGGAAGTTGGGAACAGTCGTGCAGGTCGCATGGATTACAAGCTCCCCTTTGGCTGCCTCATTCTCCTCTGGCTATATTATCCTTGGCATTCACAGTGACAAGAGGGTGACACTGATCCTCTCAATCCCAATTGCCACATGGGGCAGGAAAGGGGTGCGCAGCAGCCATCAGGAACAGAGGAAAGCATGTTGTGACAATGTTTCCTTTGGCAAGAGGGACAGGATTCAGGTGGTTTCTATTTCCTCCCTTCCATCAACAAGGACAACTTTCCTCACCTGGACAATGCCAGCCTAGTAATCTCCTAATCTCTCTTTGCCTTTTGTTTGCGGTGAAAAGGAGAAAGGTCGGGTTACAAAATTACACCCATCTTGCCATTTCCTTCCACAATCCCTTTTCTCTATCGCATCTGGATATCTTCTCTGCCATATAAGATTTCCCCCCTAGACAATGAAGCTCCTGCTTGCAGCAGAAAACGCAGAAAGCTCAGGTTAACAAGGGGACATCAGCACCCAAGTTTCTTTGATCCCTTCTGTCAGAACAGAGGGAAGTGGGTAGCAGCTGAAAGATAAAGAAAACACATCTGTCCCAGGCCAGACTGGAAAGACACAGAATGTCCCTGGCCAGGGAAGACTGGATAGGGCAGAGGTGATGGGTGGAAAGAAGAGACCCTTTCATTACTAGGATGGAATCTACAACCATCAATATTTTGATTACCACCACGCCAGTTGTTTACTACAGAGATCTACATTCCAACGTTTGACTAATAATTTGGAATCCAAAGTGAAATTCAACCTGCCATACCATTCAACAGCTAATTTAAAAACAGTATATAAATACAGTTGATAGATTGATTTCACCAACAAATACATTCACTCCTGCCCCAAACCCTGAGGTTTTCCCTTCTGTTCATTTACCCTCCTTACAGCACACTGTTCCCCATCTCACTGATGCAATGGCACCAAAACGGCTACCACTGCATCCTATGATGAAGTCTAGGAAGTCTCTTCTGGGTAAAGGAAAATACCCTTAACCAGATGGCATGGATGGGAAAGTCTACTCAAGGTGCTAGCTAAGTAGCTGGCACAGGAATGCTTAGACTCGCACTTTAGGATTGGGTCCAGAAATGGGGTATGATTTGACAGCCACAACCCTTTCCGGGACCTAAACAGCCCATCCCCAACCCTATCACTATCCTGTTCCACTCTCCCTTTATGTTCTTGTTTCACTCTCCTTCATCCCATTCTGCCCTCCCACCACTTCCTGCTCCATTACGTCCTTGTTTCACCCTCCTTCACCCCATTCTGCCCTCCCACCACCCCTCCAACCTACCCTGCTATCTCACCCAGATCAGAGCGTGGCTCTGGATTTTATTGTGTCAGTAGGTAAGCTCCATGGGTGCTGCCAGAGTGTCTTTTATGACTGTTTTACAGCCATTCGTGTCTCAGATAGTAGCTGAACCCTCTCTGCAGCAATAACACCACCTGTTTCTAGGTCTTGTGAGAGTTTTCTCCCTGCATGTGAAAGTATTTCCCCCATAGACTCTGTCTTATTAAGGTTTCAACTGTGATTTAGTTACTTTGAACATTCTGTGACATCACAGCAGCTCATCACATCTTATGACTATAAAGATATTCCTTGTGTTTTGTGTTCATTCTTTTGTCAGTCCTACCTATTATGATTTCAATATTTTATGTTTGTTAGCTTCCTTGTAGCCCTGGAAAAGTTTTCAAAGATGGGACCCAATAGTGGATGCAGAGGTGGATTATAAATGTGTCGATTAATACTGCCAACCAATTTCACTGTGTGACTCAGAGTTTAGATATGTGAGAAAGAAAACACTCTACCCACTTTTCCAGTTGCACTTCATATGTGGAGTGGGGGGAGCTATTTCATTTAGCTGTCCCTGTGCGCCTGCATACTTGTCAAGCTTTCATTTCACTTGCCCGGTTGCCTCCGCATTTGCCAAGTTCTCAGAATAACTCTCCTTGTCAGAACAGGAAGCCATTACTAACAAAACATCGGGCCAGGAAAGGGAGAGCAAATTCACCCCCCAGATGGAATGATCCCCAGCAGGCAGAGGTGGAGTAAGCTGTGCAAATATCACATGAGAAAATGGGATTTAATTGAGTGTCTTGATGAATGAGAATTCGATGAATGAGATTTTTAAAACGTTCCATGAGACCTTAAAAAATGCCAAGATTTGTGAACTGAAAACCAAAGCATGCAATCCTACACACACTTTCCTGGTGTCAGAAACTGATATCCTAAATCTGGACCTCTAGACTGAGAGTTACCACCTCTCTCAAAGGCTCAAAAACTTTGCTGACCTGGAGAGCAGAGATGGAAAGTGCAGCTGTTGTGGTGTGGGAAATGGTGTGGCAGTGTGTGTTGAGCATGTGGGTTGACCAACCATATCTCCCAACTTCCTCAAAGTGGTCCTCTGGCAAAACCGATTGTCTCATTTAAGTGTTTTAGAATAAACGTTCCTTGCATTCAATGATTCACATGTGAATTTGATATAGAAACAGCTCCCCCCTTCCACATGCACATACATGAAGTCCATGCTTCAACTTCAGAACCTGCCATAGTATATTAGAAACACTTAAGTCATGTGCATTTTGTAGAATTCCTGGTGTAAACTGCAGACCACTGTACTTTCCAAGGCAAAGAGCAGCTTCTGAAGACGTGGGATTTTACACCAGGGGCATTCTGAGATATTCAAGACAAGTATCTGTGATGGGATCTGCCATGGCATTGAAGCCTAGGGATGACAGGCAGAGCCAAGTATTGATAATAAGCCTGCCATAGAGTTGTGACTTCACCCATATCAGCAGATCAGGCCCAGAAAGGAGAAAAGGACTACCCCATTGCCATTCTACCATTACTCCTTCCACCCTTCCCTGCCCCTTCCACCTCCCCTGCACTGCACAGCATCAGATGCTGTTCTGGCCTTCCAACTGGTATTGCAAACAGGCATACTATCTGAAAATGCTTTACAACACCTCTTGTGCCAATGAAAGAGCTGGTTGGGAATGTAGTATCACTCAACAAATCACTGCATTTCATTGAAAATCAATATTGCCATTCCATTTTTCAAACCTGATTGTGGGTATTTTTTCAGTAAAAGACAGTTGCAGAGGAGTACCATGTACTGCTGAAGATTTTCCAGACTAGTGTACCTTTAATACAAATTTTCCTGTTTGCAAGTTCTGATCATCTTATTGCATCCTGTTCAAAAAGAAGTCTGGGGACGGGGAAGATGTGGCTAATTGTTTATTAATTGCCTCATTGCAGTCTGCTTCTGTTCCTTGCCAAAAGGATGAGACCGTTATTAATTGTGCCCTTCAATTATGTGTTTCCTGTATTTCAATGCTTGAAAAGCAAAATAATGATATTTTATTAAAATAAAAATTGAAAAAAGTTATTCAACAAAATAATTAATTATTCACAAATGGACAAATACTGTAGGTTTAACAGATGTTGAGTTTGACGTTCAGGTTTTTCTATGCATAGTTCAATAAACAGTTGTCTTCCTAGAATTCCTTGTCTTTTCAGGTCATTATTAAGTCCTAGGATTCACTAGCCTCTAATTAACCCGTATCACAGTGAAATTCTGGCTTCGATCAAGGAATTGATTTGTCTATACACATGTTTAAGGACTCAAGCATGGGATCTGAATTCCAATACCCATGAAATCCACTTTCCATTTCAGTTCAGCCCTGGAATATGTGAATGATTAATGTGCCTTAAGTTCTTCACCAAAGGGGGAAAATGTACTCTCTCACCCAAAATACAATCAAGATCTGCTGAGACTGAATCTACAATCCCCAAGTGACTTGAACCTGGGCGAACTGGGATATTTATTGGATCCCCCATCTGTGTGTGTTTGCATGTGTTTTGTATACCACAATTTCTCTCGTCATTTCAAAGGCTCCTGCCCCACATTTCAAAATCCATGGGCTAAGAGGGAATGCATACATCATCAAAGCATATGTAAGAGTGTAAGGCTGACAAGTCAAACATGTTTGCTCTAAAAGGCCTTGCAAGCCTGACTGAAAATTGCTCTGAGAGAATCTGGTCTGAGTTTAGAGCTTACATTAAAATCCAAAGTTAACCAACTTTCACATGGTTTCAGATTTCTCTACAAAACTTTTAGCCCTTCACATGCAGACATGCCGAGAATATGAAAGGAGGCCTTTTTTAAAAAAACACACATCAGAAATAATTAATTCACAATGCTGGAAAAGCCTCCCCTACTCCCCTCGGGTGTGACAAGTCCAGGGATCAGCAAGGTTACAATACACTTAAAGGTTTAACTTATGTTTATGCTTTTTTAAAAAAGCATGTATGAAATTTCCTGCATTTAGAGGACAATCTTTTCTATCCAAGAGTAGGATGGATCAGATGAAATGGCTTTGGATCAGTGACTTTGACTTCCTTCTGCTGGGACCTGGTTTCATAACCATTCTGCAAGAAGCATGTACTCAAAGGCATCGTTTGAGTGACAGCTCAACATTGCACAGAGGGCTGGACTAAGGTGCTTTGATGCCAGTGACATAAAAGCTAAATGTCACCTTTTATTCCCTTACAAACTGATGTAGTGTATTTAAGAGGGACTACGGGCAAAATCCAGAGTAACTACGGGGAGTCCTTGCTCCGGTGTAAGAACAACTTACTCTGGATCCCAATACGAATTTCCCATAGATTTTCACTAGGTGGTGCAGTAACTACGGGTGCACATAAAGTCTCTTACATGCTCCCGTAGTTACTCTGGATTTGGGGGTTACGGCTGAAATCCTATACACACTTATCTAACAGTAAGGTCCATGGAACTCAGCGGGGCTTACTTCTGCATAGATATTGAAGGGCTGAACTGTTAGAGAGGTACTTTCTTCACCCAACACATAGGCTGCCATCCTAAAGACACTTTCCTGGGAGTAAGACCCATTAAACACAATAGGCACATGGTTAGGACTGTGCTCTTAGTCTTCCAAATTTGTTGCCACCAGATGTGCTTGTCAGATCCTTCATTTCCATGTTTGTGTCAAGAAGCATAACAGGGCAGAGCCAGAGGGGTGACTACTCTGGGGGCTATGCCAAGAGGGAGTGCATGACTGCCCCTCAGCCTGTACCTTTGAGAGAACCTCCATAGGGTTATGATATTATGATCTTTACCTAATCGCAATACTCTATACAACAATGGGCTTATATTACATTTTTTATACAATATAGTAAACTGTTAAACTAAATACGGACCTATATGTATAATCAATATACTATATTTCCTTGAATCTAATGTGCCATTGAATCTAATACACACCCAGATTTTGAAGATTTCTCTACAAAACTCTACTAAATCTGGCTGGAAAGGTTGCACATTAAAGTATAAAATATTGGCATCCATCAGTCTCAAAAGACTATGGTATCATGCTCAACGCTGTATGCGTAGCACAAAGGCGTGGGTAGATTGATATGGAGGATAGCTGTTACCCAAGCAGCAAATCCCCCTTCTCCACACCACTGAAATAGTCCAATAGAACGGCAGAGCCTATACGATTGGTTCCAGCTGCATTGCAGAGCTGGGCTAAGGACAGGAGCTCACCCTGTCTTGTGGGTCCTGGGTCTCTAACCCTGGCCTTCTGGTTAACAGGCACAGTGTCTTAACCACTTGCACCACCCACAGCCCTTTGCACATTAGGTCCCAGTCAATAATCAAGCAACTGGATCAACTAAAGCATCTATGCAATCTTCAAGGGCAGCACTAAATTCAACAGCAGTATCCTAATTAGGAAGTTAATGTATGGACTGGATACTAGCAGCCAGGATATATTAATGACACCAAAGTATGCCACATAAGGTGACTGCCTCATGCCAGGACTGAAACTGATGACTATCAAGACCTCTTTTTAATAGTTACCTTTCATCTTGGGATCTATGAAATTATAGACTAAGGGCAAAATCCAGAGTAACTACAGGGAGTCCTAGCTCCAGTATAAGAACAATTTACTCTGGATTGCAATATGACTTTCCCATAGGTTTTCACTAAGTGGTGCAGTAACTGTGGGTGCATGTAATGTCTCTTATGTGCTCCCATAGTTACTCTGGATTGTAGGGTAAAAGAGTCAGTGAGCAAAAAAAGTATAAGCAGATGTAGACTTCCATGCATGTATGATGTATCCCATGCTAGACGGTACCAAAATCAGCACTGCCACAGTTGGTGGTGTTAATATCCCAACCAAGGAAAAATCTTTTCAGAAAATATGGCTAGCTTTATAAGACTACCAACTCATACAATCAGCCCAAGTTCATATCTGATTGACAGTTCATTGTGAAAGTCAGCATCATTACTACTTAAAGTAAAAGTTTTTTTGAAGTATAATCTCTAATATATAAAGAAACTCAACCCTTTGAACCTTGCTATGAATTTTTCCTCATTCCTATGAAACTTAAAATGTCTCCCTGATAAGATCTGCTACATAGTGAGTGCAATATCTAACATTTGGCATCAGAGACATAACATGGAGGCTGAGTAATTTAGTTAATATGCTTTTATGAGATGCTTTATATTTGTAGCTTTTCCCCTTCTGAATATCTCTGAACAATCTCATCTTCTTTTTAAAAGAAATCATTTTCTAAATTTTAAACACACAATGAGGAGTCCAATTCTATGTTCTTGCAACATGGGAGTGCTTCTTACCCCAGCCGGTATAACATCTAATGTATTTATGAGCCAATGCATGCTCAGATTCAAAATAGGGACTGGTCTAAAGAAAATGGATAGGTCTTTGACTTGGGACTATATCCTAAAGTGAAATTACGATAAGCCCCTTGCTCCGGAGCAGTTAAGATGACTTTCCATAAGATAACACTAGAGGGTGATGTAACTGTGTGGACCCGTAACTGCTATGGATTTTGCCCTTGATCTATGGTGCCCATGCTTTAAAAACAGAAAATCTCAGGTTCAATAGATACATTATCACATCTCTCCTACCCAGCTAATGGACTGTGATTTGGTTACTCTGATTTTCTAGTGCTAGGTCCCCTTCCTTCAGTCACGCTGATCCTGAGCTTCTTATGAGATCAAATGCATATTGAGAAGCAGACACAACCAAGTTATTAAAGATCATTTCCAGGAAGAACCCAACAATCTTCCTCCCTCAACCGAAGAGGCTCTCTCCCTCTTGCTAGCTAGCTATGGATTTCCCCCTCCTGGCTTTGATTGAGAGATTTCTCCAAAGTGCTGGCCCAAGTAGGACCCATCTTGACTTTATTATTGCTGAAGTTGGGAGCCATCATTTCCAATTAGGCGCTTCCTTTGAAAGACCATCGTCCTTTCCACTGCGGATAATCTTTAAAAAAATTGCTCATCTGCCATGGAAAACTAGGAAGAGAAAGCAAACAACCTTCCCTTTGGTGGATCGTGATCTTTTGCCGCAGGGTCTGTCCTTCCACCAACCTTTTCCTTTCATGAAACATACCTTGAACAGGTGTTGCAGCCTGCACTTGATCCTGTTCCTGGTTAGTTCTTGACCTTTGGGTTCCATCCAGGGAATGCAAAAGTGAAGACAGGCTCAGTATTTAGAGAGCAGCCACAGAAGCTTCTTCACACCACTTTGCAATTTGCCTGACAGACAGACAGACAGACAGACAAACCAGCAAGTCCAATTTCCCATATCTGTCTCCCCCATGTTGCAGCTGGGCTAACCACAGTGGTATTCAAAGTGGGGGTTGGAACCCCCATAGGGGTTCACAACCTCAAGAGCCAGGGGGGTCACGAGAGGGTGGGATCCACCATCTTAGAACCTGGCACTGGGCTTTCCTGGGAGTAAGTCTCAATGAACACCATGGGACTTACTTCTAAGTAGACATGGAGGAACTCTGGCATCACAATGATGTAACATCCCGGAAAGTTTGATAGGGTATACCATACAGATTTTTAGTTTGAAAGGGGATCCTGGGCTAAAATGCAGAGTACCACTGTTTTAGATAACCTAAATCTAAATTTTAGATAATCTAAATCTAAATTTCATAATCTAAATTGCCTGCCCAGAGGGGCAACCCAAGGCGTGGGATTCAACTAAATTAACAGCAGGTATGTCCTAATAACCTAAATTAACAACAGGTTCTATGTCCCATTAGTAACTGGTTCTCAGAACCAGGCGCTCATTAGCAAAGGGTCCTACAGAACCTGCAAGAACCCCCCTGATCCCCACCACTGGTTCTATGTCCTAATAACCTAAATTAACAACAGGTTCTATGTCCCATTAGTAACTGGTTCTCAGAACCAGGCGCTCATTAACAAAGGGTTCTATAGAACCTGTGAGAACCCCCTGAAGCCCACCCCTGGACCCCCATCCAAAAAAGAAGCCCCAACACTGCATGCGGCTTCTAACAAAGCTGTGGGCCGCCACTCATGTGGATCTTACACAGTTTCATGAGTTCGGACCCTGTGTTTGAATAAACACAGGCTTGCTGCCTTCACGGACAGCTCTGCACTCAGTTAATGGACAGGAATGCCCTCTGAACTAGTTAACTTGTAATGGAAACCTCCCTCTCCTCATTTCTGAGCTGGAGGGAGGAGAACGGGGGATTAACTGATCAAGTAAGCAGGTTAAGCTAATTACCCATGTAAATTCCCTCACTTTGCTGTGGGATCAGGAGACAGGAAAATGTAGCTTTATTACACTAATTGAATAGAAGGCTGGGGCCTTGCTTCTTATTCCCTGAGGGACTCCTCAAGACCTTTCCTCACTAAACAAAACACAAAAGGGGTGCCCCCCTGTTCTTCTCAGCTGCAAAGGCCCATAAGGGGGGGAAAGGAGGGGGAAAAACCAACTTCACCTTTTTGTCTCCCTCTGTGCAAATTAATTTAAAATAAATTAAAACATACTGAACACAGACTACACCTGGTTTTTAATTCTTTTACTTCTAGTGTTTTTCAGGTGGTTGGGAATTTCAAGCAGCCAAAATGCAAAAGATTGTAAATCCTTCACACCATTTTATGGCCAGGAATTTTAAAAGGCCAGGGAGGTACCCACAAGATGGTTCACTGGCAAAGAAGGTTGGCAGAGCCAGGATCACAAGGGCTTGGTCCAGGACTCTCTTGGCTGGAGACTAAGGGCAAAATCCAGAGCAGTTACGTCACCCTCTAATGTTATTTTTTGGAAAGTCATCTTAACTGCTCCAGAGCAAAGGGCTTAATTTGACTTTAGGATATGGGCCTAAGGGTGCAATCATAACCTAGGTCAGCACAACTCATAGGTCTTCCCATTCCTGTGATGATGTACAGGGTGGCCCGTAAGTCCCTACCCATCCATATACTGGATACACTGGATACAAGCACATGTCAGTGCACTAACCTAACCTTCCACAGGAGTGACGCAGAAATGTCCTACAACACTTTTCTGACACTCCCAAGCCAGCATGGTACTTGTGCTGGAGCTTACTGGGGGTTAAGATTGTGCTGTGAGGTCTTGGCCTGAGAAGCACTGAGGAAAAGGGAAAGAGAGGATACCTTAATCAGAGGATACCACCACAACTGCTGCCGCCGCCACCACCACCACCACCATGCCATTTTGGTGCCATTGCATCAGTGGCGGGGGAGATTGGATTGGCCATCATAGTGGACCAGGGGTGTCAAACATAAGGTCCACAAGCCAAATGTGTTACCCAGAAAAAATTAATCCAGCCCTTATTAGAATTGGGCTCTATCATATCATGAAAATGTAACATTTACACATTTTCTCTTCTGTCACTTGCACAACAGTTGCACATTGTATCACGTAGATACACTAATGTGTATCTACGTGAAAACAAAGTGTTTATTTCTGCCCATCATCTGCTTAATGATCTCAACAGGCATCATAAATGCTAGCTTTGGCCCTCTGTATGAAATACATTTGACAGTCCTAGTGTACATGGTGGCCCGTACACTACTACCCATCGATATATCTTATGTATCCAGTGTACCCATTGTTTGGATGGGTAGGGACTTACAGGCCACCCTGTCGATTACACAGAGCTAGAGGGCCCTGATGCCTACCAACTTCAAATAGTTTTTCCTAGCCACCTTCTCGATGACAAACTGAATGAAAGAGTACAAAATAATAAAATAATACCCCTGCTAACTGGGCAAGAGGCACTCTTTCAAATGAGTTTTCCACTTTTACTTAGCAGAGGGAGAGTATCTGGCCCTAAATACCCCAGCAATGTCTGTTCAGGCGGCTTCTGCTGGTGTTCTTTTTGCATTTTAGACTGTAATCCCTTTTGGGACAGGGACCCATTAGCTATTAATTAGTTATTAATTTTTTCATTTTCTTGTAAATTGCTTTGTGAACTTTTTAGTTGAAAAGCGGTATATAAATACGACAGACAGACAGACAGACAGACAGACAGACAGACAGACAGACAGACAGATAGATAGATAGATAGATAGATAGATAGATAGATAGGCCTAATTATCACTGATTCAATCTGAGCGCAAACTTGGGGTTTTTGGGGGTGGGGGCTGCAGGCCAAACTGCCATTAAGATCCATCTTGTCACGCTTTAGCTCTGCTGGTTGCCTTGAAAGGGAAGAAACCGGACCGGAACCAAATCCGACGGGTTTGGCAGAGGATTTCAAAGTTCTGAAAGTGTTCCAAGAACAAGCCAAAAGATTTCTTCTGGAAGGGATTTGATGCACTGAAATCACCAAAAGCTGTAGGCCAGCTGTGCAAGGCAGAGAATAGACTGGGACTTTTTTGGGGGGGATCAAAATTCAAGGACTTATACCATAGGAGGAGTCAACAAACCTTTCCTCTCTCTCTCAATCCATTTTTTAACGGCAGACAGCATGGAGCCCAGACGTTAAGTAATTTTCAGCAGCCTGAAATAATGCCCCTTTCTCAATGCAATGTGGGAATAACCAGCTGCAGCATCTCAGCCGTTACCCAGTCCACCTCTCACTTCCCACCGTTTACAGTTCGCAGCCCAAGATTTAGCAGCACACATTCCATGTTGCCTGGACAAAAGTTTTATGACTCAACGCAGGGTCACTGTGATGATCAAAAAGTGGCTCCAGATAACAAGGATTCTTTCTATCAACGACCATGGAATAAAGACAAAAAAGAAAACTTGCCACCCATATATGGAAGGAAAAAGCAGTTTGTTTTAAATAGAACTCAACTGATAAAAAAGAATTGCAGGCCTCCGTCAGTCTTGAAAGACAATGGTATCATGCTCAGCGCTGCATATGTTGCATATGAAACACGAAAGCCTGGGTTGGATTGTTATGGAGGATAGGCTGTTACCCAAGCAGCAAATCCCCCCTCTCCATGCCACTGGATTAGTCCAATGGAAAGGCAGAGCCGATCCGATTGGATCTAGCTGGCGTCACAGAGCTGGGCTAAGGACAGGAGCTCACCCTGTCTTGTGGGGCCGACCCGGGTCTCGAACCCTGGCCTGCTGGTTAACAGGCACAGTGACTTAACCACTTGTGCCACCCACATCATTATACCTCTGAGTGCTGAAGCTATACAGGGCCACCCACAGCCCACTAAAAAAATTACTGGCCATCTTTTCCTGTGCGTTGAAACCTCAGCTAAGAGGGGAGTCACTTGGAGGCACTAGCATAGTTAAGCAGGTCTGGGGTATACATGCCCCTGTACCATACCTGAGAGTATGTCAAGGGACACATTCCGAGGCATAGCGGTGCCCAAAATTTATGTGCCCCACGTGTCAAGTGATCCAGCGTCACTAGAGGTTTGAAGGACATTTGAAAAGGGGAAAGGGCAAATAGTGGAAAAGTTTCCCCCATTCATGGATTCTCCACTCTGCCAGGCTTTCCTTTAAAAAAAAAAAAACCACAGTCAAACAGACCCAAGGGTTTGGGCTGTATTACACACATTTGTATTATAGATATAGGAAAAAGGTATCCCCCGCAGGTTATACTGCTAGTCGTAACTAGCTGTAGCACTGTAACTGGATGTCGTAACTGGATGCGTTCACCCCTTTTTCTAGACCCATATAGCCAGAGTTGTCCGACATGTGGCCTGCATGCTCATGGAAAGTTGTTACCTTTCCACTGTAGTGGTACCTATTTATTTACTTGCATTTACATGTTTTCGTACTGCTAGGCTGGCAGGAGCTGGGCTAAGGATGGGAGCTCAGATATAATATATTGTATTATAGGTCATGCCCTCCTAAATTAGTAACTTGCCCCTTGCCAGCTCAGTTTCTAGACCCCAACAGCAATTTATGAGAAAAACACTTTGCGCATACATACACTATTCTATGCATGTCAGCTCAGAATTAAATACCATTGTTTTAATTGAATTTATTCCCAGCTTTAGTATGTAGTTCTCAAACATTTTATTTATTTATTTGATTTATAACCCGCCTTTCTTCCTAAAGAAAGGTACGCAAGGGAGCTGATGATACCCAACATTTTGGCAGGAGGACAAAATGACACACTCGTGTCAGGAGCTGGAAAAATGATTTACATTTCAAATTTGAATTACTGTATTTGCTCAAATGTAACACTCACATTTTCAGCCGAATTCAGTCTCCAAAATCAGGATGCACAATAGATTCAATGTTAATTAGAATTGAGTAAATACAGTATTTTGACCATGAGTATAGGGTGTGCATTATATTCGATGGTGCATTACATTTGTGTAAATATGGTAGTTTACATAAATTTATATGGATAAGTGTATTAGAGACAAATATGGAGGATTATAAGGCTTACCCACGAATGGGATGGGGATATTGTTACAGGCCATGTTGAGGATCGCACCTGGCCCCAGGCTTGGACACCCCGATGAATAGGATTGCAAATTCAGTGTCTTCAAACACTTTTCTGCGTATAGGAAAGAAATGGAACATGTGGGATAAATTTCATCCCCAAACCACAAATAAAATTTGCCCTTAGGTACCAGTGCCCTTGGATGTAGCTAGCTAGCCCTTTCATGCATACTGAGTAGCTAGCCCCTTATTTAAAAGTGTAAGAATATTCCAACCCTATATCTGAATGCATTTTCTTTAATGGTCATGTTTCCTCCCACAGTTTTCTCAACTCTGTACATCTGTCTGGCTCAAAGTCGTGACCTTCCTCAACTTTACAAACCCACTCAGTCCAAAATCTGAGGGCAAAACCTTTCCCTCTTAAAGTCTGAGTTTCTGACTTTTATCCTCACTTCACAATCTGGTTGATTAAATTCCCCAGATGTGCATTTGGATGAGCCTACAAAGTTCTGGGGTCTAAAATGTGTTCAGAGCCTCTCAGTAAGAGAAAGGGAACCTACTCCAACACCCCCCTACACAGACGCACATATTCGTTGGCTGCTGTCTCTTGCACATGGAGCGAAGCAGGAAATAGCTGTCAAGGGAAGACAGAAGATTTTGCTTTACAGCGGTGGCGGCAGCAGGTCCGTCAAAATGAAGAGGAATTATGGTATATATACTTTGGAAGGTGAGGCCTTAGATGTCAAGAGCCAGCAGGCTGTCCTAAGAAACAGTTGGGTGACTTAACATGAATCAGCCGCTCTGGGGTCCAGGATGCTTTAGAAATCACACCACAACACATTCTTCAATGCTTGTCTCTTTCTATTATCTCCCCTTTTAATCTCCCAAATTCTTTTTCAACAGAGATGTGTACAGCCCCTGAGGTGTGGGTCATCCAATTCTTATCACTAACACTAATCTGTGCCACCTGAATCATTATCACAGAATAAATGTTCCTCTTTGCTGGTTTTTCTAAATATTCCTGGTCAGAAACATGGCCAAGAATGTCCAGTTGCCCACCTCGGTTTGGGGCCAGTGCTGACAGTTGGACTAGACCTATGGAATTTGTCTATGGGATTAGGAAGTGATTGCTGTGGCATATTGTAGTATATATTGTGTATATCGTGGTATACATTGTTAAACTTATTGGTGTACACTAGATCCAGTACGTCTGAAAGCAGCTCTTGTTGGGAGAGCCTGAGAAAGGAGGTGTCGACAGTGAGAGAAACCAGGTCTTGTACATTTCTGGCTGAAGACAGTGAGGTAGCCATTCCAACCCAAGATAAATAAGCCAGGATGGATGCTTTCTGGCTCAGGAAAGTTTTGTACAAGGCTGCCCCACAAATCAAAAGACTGGCTTGGAAACAAGTTGGGACCTGAACTCAGAAAGGAAAACCATTCCAGACTGAAGATTTGCCTTGGACCCCAAGTGCTGCAGAAGATTTAGGAGTATGTTATAGGTAGATCATACAGTAAGTTCATGGGAGTCAGAGGCTAAGTATGCTGAGTCTTGCTGGCATTCTGTACTGTCTTTCTGGGAAGCTCATGTGGTATTCTGAATTATCACAGAGGAACAAAGAGTTCCTCAAAAACTCCCAGCTTGCTTTTCAGAACTTTTATATGATTCCAAAGGTACATGAAGAGTTTACTGTATTACAAATGACAAGGGGCAGTGAGGAAGAGATTGTTAGTATTTGAATTTAATAATAAAACATATTTGTTCAGGCAAGTTGATTCCAGGCTGATGCAATACTGAAGAAGGCTGATGCAATCTAGCTGATGCAATCTGAAACTGCTCTTACAGCATGAGTCAGCAGAATTGGAAGTGCTGAGTCACTGGTCACCTGACTGTAATATCTATAACTGATTGGTGTTCCACTAAATTTAAGTGTGTATGAGATTATTGCAACCTGTGGGTTACTGAGGAGGAGTATTTTGCTGTGTTGATACTCTGAAAGACTGAACTGTATCTGTGGACTGACTTGCGGACTGTTTAACTGGATTTACTGAGATTGGAAAACCCCTGCAACTTGATGTATGTATACGACTGATCTACTGCTCTGACCTTGGACTGTGTTACTGGACTTATCTTCTGCCTTTCGTTTAAATAATATAGTTACCTTTAACTATAAACAGCTGTCGTGTTTACTCTGTGCTGCTGCCCGTTTGCCTCTGCACAACTACTCTGCTAAGCCCTGCACATCAGTAGGGTCTTACACCCCAACAGAGGTGGGTAAAAGCAGACAGTAGAAGAGGAAAAAGAGTACAATGCCAACCATGTCTTCTCAAAAGTAAGCCCCATTCAGTGGGGCTTACTCCCAGGAAAGTGTATTTAGGATTGCAGCATAAATGACTCACCTATTCAGTAGAAGAGGAATAAATGCTCCATATATTCCCTATGAAATTGCCTTATACTGTGTGCATCAAATGGTCCACTCAGCCTAGCCCTGCCTTTTCCGACTGGCAGTGTTTCAGATCCACTGTTGCTCACAGTAGTCCCAGGCTCAATCCTTGTTATCATTAGATAGTGCTGAAAAAGACGTCAAATTGAAATTCTGTCCGAAATGGATCAGTAGAAGACAGCTTTATATACTGTATTTATTTCCCCATGATTGCATCCAGCCCAAGATTGTTTTCAATGGAAATACTGAGGACTGAACCTGGTCCTGGTGCTCTGCCACTGAGTAATGCCTCCTCCCTAATCACAGCAATCTGAATCTGGGAGTAAGTCCCATCCAACCCAATGAGACTTACTTCTGAGTGGATATGTGAAAGCAAGTAAAACCAGGATGATGTGGCATGTAGGGTGTGGGAACCTCGGCCCCTGCCGTAGATCAACGCAGCTCCTTGGTTTTCTGGGGAGCTGCAGGCTTTGAAACAGCAAGGTCGACGTTTAGAGCAACGGTGGCGAAAAACTCATGTCATTTCTGATCGGGCAGAGGCCAGGGCTCACTGGCGAGCCTACTCTGCGGCGGTGGTGGTGGCTAAAAAGATGTATTTTGCTACCACCATCGCATCTGCAGAGATCCGCCCAGCAGAGCTCTTCCGTGTGGTCCGGGGCCTACTCCATCTGGCCCCCCGTACTGATGTGGTACAGCACACGGAGGCTCGCTGTGGCGAGTTCGCCCAACATTTCGCAGACAAGGTCGATCAGATCTGGCATGACTTGGACGCCACTTTAACAACATTCAACGATGTCCCTGGGGCGCCTGTCTTGTCCATCTTTTGGGATTCTTTTCAGCTTGTAGAACCTGAGGATGTGGACAGGATTCTCTGTAGTGTGAGACCATCTGCTTGTCCGCTGGACCCTTGCCCAGCCTGGCTAATCAGACTGGCCCGGGATGGACTGGCCGAATGGACAGGGAGGGTGGTGAACGCCTCTCTGAGGGAGGGGGTGTTGCCACCTGCATTAAAGCAGGCGGTGGTTCGCCCCCTCCTGAAGAAACCCTCCCTGGACCCTAAAAACCTAAACAACTATCGGCCAGTCTCAAACATCCCATTTCTCGGCAAAGTGGTCGAGCGGGTGGTGGCGTCCCAGCTTCAGAGGGCCCTGTATGAAGCTGATTATCTGGATCCCTTCCAGTCTGGCTTCAGGCCGGGGTTTGGGACAGAGACTGCCTTGGTCGCCTTGGTGGATGACCTACGCCGGGGAATGGACAGGGGGAGTGCGTCCCTGTTGGTCCTGCTGGACCTCTTGGCGGCCTTTGACACCATCGACCATAGTGTCCTTCTGGGTCGGTTGGCCGGGTTGGGGATTGGAGGCACTGTTTTGCAGTGGTTCCGCTCCTTCCTGGCTGACCGGTCCCAGAAGGTGGTGCTGGGGGATGCTTGCTCGGCACCCTGGCCTCTTCGGTGTGGGGTGCCACAAGATTCCATTCTATCCCCCATGCTATTCAACATCTACATGAAGCCGCTGGGAGAGGTCATCTGGAGGTTTGGAGTGAGGTGTCATCAGTACGCTGATGACACCCAGCTCTATCTGTCCTTTCCTCCTGAGTCCAAGGAGGCGGTTGAAGTCCTGAATCATTGTCTGGAGGCAGTGGGGGACTGGATGAGGGTGAACAAGCTGAGATTAAACCCTGATAAGACAGAGGTTCTCCTGGTCCAGAAATCCTCGACTTGGGTATTGGAATATCATCCTGTTCTGGAAGGGGTTGCACTCCCTCTGAAGGAGTAGGTTCGCAGCTTGGGGGTTCTCCTGGATTCGCAGCTGCTCCTGGAGTCCCAGCTGGCGGCTGTGGCCAGGGGAGCCTTTGCTCAGCTTCGGCTGATCCACCAGCTGCAACCATACCTAAGTCGCTCAGATCTGGCCACGGTAACCCATGCCCTAGTGACATCAAGACTAGATTATTGCAACGCGCTCTACGTGGGGCTGCCTCTGAAGACAGTCCGGAAGCTGCAATTAGTCCAGAATGCGGCGGCCCGTGTGGTTGCTGGGGCTCGTCGGTTCAACTCTGTCGGGCCACTGCTTCAGCGACTACACTGGCTGCCCATTCGATTCCGGGCTGAATTCAAAGTGCTGTTCCTGACCTTTAAAGCCCTAAATGGCTCGGGTCCAGGGTATCTGAGGGACTGCCTTCTTCTGTACAATCCGACCCGTCACCTAAGGTCATCTGAGGGGGCCCTACTGACTGTGCCGCCACTAAAAGATGTGAGAGGTGTGGCGGCCAGAGATAGGGCCTTCTCTGTGGTGGCACCCTGGCTTTGGAACTCCCTCCCCATAGAACTTAGGAAAGCTCCCTCAGTACAGAGCTTCAGGCGGAGCCTTAAAACCTTTTATTTTAAAAAAGCGTTTTAAACAGGGCAGAGGGTGGGGGCAGTGCGTTAGTGTTTTATTTTATTGTTTTAACAAATGTTTTTAGCTTGTTTTTAATTGTTCCTAGTCTTTATGATTCTAATTGTATTTTAATTGTATTTTAATGATGTTTTAATTTGTATTTATTAGCAATTTTAATGATGTTTTATTCTTCAGTGTTAGCCGCCTTGGGCTCCCCCTTATGGGGGAGGAAAGGCGGGGTATAAATTGAGTAAATAAATAAATAAATAAATTGGAATGAGACCTGGAAGATCCAGGTTCACATCCCTTCTTGGCCATGAAGCTTCCTAAGGGAATTGGACCAGTCACTGACTCTCAGCCTCAGCTACCTCACAGGGTTGTTGTGAGGACAGCAGGAGGCTCAGATAAACTAAAGAGTTGTAAACTGCCTAGGGCATTTTCATTGGCATAGGAGAGGTTGGGTATAAATCTCTTAAATAATTAAAATGTGTAGGTTTGTGCTGTATTAGTGCCACTTGAGATCCATTTTCATATACTATAGATGTTATTATGTCTCTAACACAGTCTCACATTCTATCTTTTGTGCAAATATCCATAACTTAAATTGCATGCTGCTGGTTTCTTTGTTCTGCTTCTGCCTGTCCTCTGGGTTCCCCCACCCGCCCTCTCATCCTGCACAGCATGATGGATACCTGATGTAGGTTGATGGTTGGACCTTTTACCCACTCCACCTCCCCAACATGCCAACTGAGGCTGCTTCCCAATGATTTCTTGCCTTCATTCTCTTGCTGACTTTAATGATTGTGTTTACTAAATGTATTTTAATGTGATAACCTTCCACCTCCAGACTAGATGTATATTGATCCAGCAGGGAAACAGGCCGAAAGGCTGCTGTTATAACAAATAGCTGCAAAGCACTCCCACTTTTTAACTTATTGGCACAATTATAACCATTTCTAGGAAAAAAAAATTCTGTTTTGTTTAACTGCACGCAACATCCTGGGATTGCCAACACTATTGCCACTTTGGATGCCCTTTGGGGAGAAAAGCAGGATAAATATTGGGTAAATCTATATTTCACATTTTTATGCTGCCCTTCCTTGAAGAAGCTCAGGGTAGTGTACATATTCGCTCCGTCCGTTTGTCCTCACAACAACCCTGTGAGGAAGAACTAATCTAGAACTCCTTGTTCTGATGTTTCAGCACTGACCACTAGGTAACACTCTGTCAAAGACCACAATAAATGGAAAACAGCAATGTGACAAAGTGGAAAGAGGGGGGCCATGTGGGAGTGGAAGGGTAGGTCCATTCCCAGCAATGCCACTTGTACGCAGCGTTTAAAGAATATGCTGAAAGCTTTGAACCAAAATTGGTTCTGCTTTTGTATCAAGTTTTCTGCTTGCCGCATGTTTAGGGACAGCTGGCTCTCCCGGGGGGCCTTGGGAACCCCTGTTGCTTTGCATCCTGCCCCCACCTGTTTGTGTGATATCACAATTAGTTGTGGTGAACACAGTTTACAGTGGTGATGTCAGAGAAGGCAAATTATTAGTCATATTATCATAACATACACACACTCCTTCCTTAGATGGGGAGATGCGCGCGCGCGCGCGCGCGCACACACACACACACACACACACACACACATATAGACACACATAAAAACCTTCCTTAGATTTCGGAAACCCACTCCAGAATCTATTTTCAATGTCAAAGCACAAGCTCAATGTCAAATCTCAGCTCTGGATCAAGGAAAATAATAAAATGTATGCCTGAACATGTACATACGGAGAACACTCAACCTATACTTAAATAATATATAAATCCTTAAATAATCCCTTTAATAAATAATATTTATTTATTAAAAAAAACATAAAATTTCTTTTAAAATGTTTAATATTAAAATAGTAAATAATAAAATAAAATAATAAAATAACATTTATTTAAATATTTAAGTAATCACAATTCACTTGTGAAAGTATCAGCTACAGTCATGCCAAAAGACATTTTTATAAAGCAACTTGCTTGAACGCTAAACTACCTATCAGGAAAACTATATCAACTGGCAGCATCGTATAATGGTAAGAGTGACAACGACTGGGGAGAACTGGGGTTCTTCAAACTCTTATTTCGCTATGTGATGTTCTTGGGAAAGTAGATATTCTCTGTCACTGTCACTGTCTAGCCTTCCTCACAGAGTTGTAAGGTTGGGGAGGGTTATGTACACTCCCTGAATGTCTTGGAGAAAGTAATAGAAATGAATACCAAAGCGTAACCTTTCACTCCGTATACATTGGGACAAGACTCTACTGTCCCATGGGGGTTGATGCGCATGGGGGTTGATGCACATAGGGGATTGATGTGCATGGGGAGTTGATGTGCATGGGGGGATGTTGTGCATGGGGGTTGATGCGCATGGGGAGAAGATACTCAATGTTGATGAAATTGTACTCTGCATGCCTCTCTCTCTGCATGCCTCTCTCTCTCATCTGCATGCCAAGTGTGCTCAGATGCCTCTCTTTGTTGTTACATCTCATGTCTTAAGACTGACCCAGAAGTTCTATGTGGGGATGCAATCCAAGTTCTATGTGGGGATGCAATCCTATCCACACTTTCCTGAGAGTAAGCCTCATTGACTATAATGAGAATTACTTTTGAGTAGACCTGCATAGGATTGTGTCTGCAGGGAGTCTTCAGCTCACTTCCTTTCCATACATGACATTCAGCCTAGAGACCCTTCCTCTCCTCCCACTAAGTGTTTTTTTATTCCCAGAGAGGACTTTGCAGTTGTTCCAAGTCCTTCATCCTCCCATCCTTCTTTGATCTGGCGCAGAATTCAAGAGTCAAAGCCCTCGAGTTCACAACAGACAGCTTGCATTTTCCACTGGCCACCCCAGCACATTTTGGGGTGAGACGTGCCAAGAAATTCAAGCAGTGAACCCTGGAGCCTTTACTGTCAAGCTGGGATTGTCTTGTTTCTGGGAGCATAACAGTCTAGAAAGAGAAGCTCCACATCTGGACAATGGCAGCTGGCTCCAAAAGACACCCACAACGGTCTTGTTGACAGTGGCGCGTTGGTGGATGCACATGTCCAGCGCATTTAAGTCTCGGTGGTGTCTGGGTCATTCTGTAGACTTATCTAGACATCAGGGAGTCCTCTTCTATTGCCTTAGTCCTGAAAATCACACACAACACTGAACACAACCAGGCTGATTGCAACCGGAGGTTGCTTCCACACTAGGGCTATTTAACACCTCTGAAGCATTGCTTGTCCACCATCGGCTGGAAATGGAACCAAATCAAAGGATCCAGATAGCACTTAAATTGAAGTTTTTTGGCAAGGACTACTTGATGACAAAAACCGCTGTTTTATTTCAGATGAAAGCGGCCCCAGTAGAACAGTCATCTGCCCCAAGATAAATTTATCTCATGTTTTTTCATTCGAGACATAGATGATGTTATAAATAAATTGTAAAGGTGTACCCCACAGGTTTTACTGCTAGTTGTGACCAATGATTAGGTTGTGGAACCAGTCGTCCAAGTTTCCATTATTTCCTATGGGAAAATCCGCTTCACGTAAAGAACATTTCACATAACAAACATGCCTCCGGAACGAATTAAATTTGTTACATGAGGCACCACTGTACTTAACATGGAAGACTGACCAACCTCCAGCCAATTTGGGGCTCGGTGCCTGGTGCAGTTGTTGTTCAGAGGAAGAGGTTGCACTGGGGAAGATGCTGTGCATTGGGGGGTTGCACATGGGAAGATGCGCATGGGAGGTTGATGCGCATGAGGGTTGATGCGCATGTGGGAATGTTGCGCATGGGGGTTGATGCACATGGAGAGATGATGTGCATGGGGAGATGGTGTGCATGGGGAGATGTTGTGCATGGGGGTTTGATGCGTATGGGGATGTTGCGCATGGGGGTTAATGTGCTTGGGGGACTGATGCACATGGGGATGATGCGCATGGGGTGATGTTGCACATGGGGGGATGTTGTGCATGGGAAATGTTGCGCATGGAGGATGGACATGGGGAACGTTGTGCATGGGGGATTGTTGTGCATGGGGGATTTGCGCATGGGGGATTGATGCGCAGTGGGGGTGGGGGTGTACGGGGGAATTTTACTCCCACAACCCAGGGACGCTTTTCACTAGTTGTTAAATAAGAGTATAGCTTAAGATAGATTTCATAGAAATCAATATTAGACTAAAGAAAGGTAAGTTTGGAATTCTGAACTTGCCATATATCGTGTAAGAATATTTTTCTTCTATTTTTCCTCATATTTCCTTTTGTTCTTTCTTTTTCTGTCTTTTCTTCTTCTTTTAAAAAAATTAATAAAAAGATTTTAAAATTGAAATGGTATCTATTTATCTATTTGCATTTGCCTGCTTTCGAAGTGATAGATTGCCAGGAGGTGGGCAAGTAACAGAAGCTCACGTCATCTTTCAGTACTCAGGTCCCAAACCATTAACCTTCAGGTCGACAAGCACAGCATCTTTAACCAGAGTCACTTGAAAAAGGCCCTTCTTCCATATAGCCATAGAAATCAAGCAACTGGAGGTGGAGGGGGTAAATAAGAAAGAGCTGCACTTTGGGAGAGGTCTCAAGCCCTCCCCCCCACATCCTCTCTGGCATCACTTATGAAAAAATGAAATAATCAAGGCTACCTATACACACTAGGGAGTACATACTCACCCAGTGGGGCTTCCGACTGAGTCGAAATGCAGAGGATTGTGCTGTGAGAGGTATAGAATTAAATTAGTAATATCAACAAAATTATGAGCAATGCAGAAAGCACTGATGGAAACAGCACTTTCCCTGTTTCTTCACATCCTGGAATTTAGGCGCCCACTGAAGATGACTGGCAGCCGCTTGCAGAATCAGAACTGACAAAGGAACGATCACATTCCCAAAAATTTTCATTTGTTACAGCAACCCTGGGTAGACTTTTATTAGGCATTTTCCAACCAGATGGAGCCCTTGAATTTTTATGAGTCTGTGAATCAAAGACGGCAACAGCCCCCAGTAAATGCAGCGACCTCTGGGGAGGAGCAACAACAGCTGTATGTCAATTAGGCAATAGCAGAAGAGAAAAAGAGGAGGCAAAATTGGACCTCAGTCAGAGGAACCCATGTTGTCTCTTCATCGGCCTCTCGCTCTTCCTAGTTTTCTTTGCCAGTGCAGGTGGGTTTCTGAACAACCCCTTGGAGGGAACTGGATTGCTCTAGATATCGCTATTAGGAATATTTTGGCTCACAGAAAAAGTGGAGGAATGGACTACAATCTTTGCCAGAATAAACTAGTTGTCTCCTTTTAATGACACAGCATTGCTTGAATTTCTTTAGCTTAAGGCCCAATCCTGTCCAAGTTTCCAGCACTGATGCAGCCTGCTGGACTGATGGCAAAGAAAGGGAACATTGATTGATCTTGGGGTTGGCATTGTAGGTTGGAGAGGACTGTGCCCTTAGATCGCAATATGTGGGCTTACATGGGTATCACATAGCGAAAGCAACACTTTGGCGCTGTTCCTCCTGTGTCCGGACATCTGCTGGATAGAGGGAGAGAACAGCAGTGGAGAAGAGGGAAGCAACTCAGGGCTAGCCAGAAGGGAGCAGGGGAGAGAAAAGCTCAGGATGAAGAGAAGGAGAAAGTGGGGAGACAGTTGGAAAGTGTCTTTGATTGCAGCCTCCTAACCATGTCCACCCAGAAGTAAGCCCCATTGTGTTCAGTGGGTCTTACTCCTAGGAAAGTGTCTTTGATTGCAGCCTCCTAACCATGTCTACCCAGAAGTAAGCCCCATTGTGTTAAATGGGGCTTACTCCCAGGAAAGTGCAGCCTAAGTAGACTTCATAGGATCATGCACGTTGAATGCATGTTTTGAATTCAATTCCAGTGTTTTGTCATCATTTTTACATCCAGTTAATATTTTATGTGAATATTTTTTGGGTTGTGGAATCAATCGTCTTGAGTTTCCCATTATTTCCTATGGGAAAATCCGCTTCACATAAAGAACATCTCATGTAACAAACATGCCTCCGGAACAAATTAAATTTGTTACGTGAGGTGCCACTGTAATTACATGGATGACCCTACACAAAAAGTGCCAGGTTTTGACCAACACTGGTCAACTCTTAACAGGATCTGTACCAAGCATGGTATCTGCTGGGACTCACTATTTAAGTGGGTTTTGTATCAACCCCTCAGTGTGACTGTGGTGCTCCTCGACAAAATATTGATCACATTGGGTCCGAGTGCCTATCAATAGCACATTATATCAGTCAGTGTCTAAGGTTGCAACCTATCTACTCAGAAGTAAGGGTAAAATCCAGAGTAACTACGTGGAGTCTTTGCTCCAGTGTAAGAACAATTTGCTCTGGATTGCAATATGAATTTCCCATAGATTTTCATTAGGTAGTGCAGTAACTACGGGTACACGTAATGTCTCTTATGTGCTCCCATAGTTACTCTGGATTGTAGGGTAAGTCCCATTATATTAACTGGGGCTTATTCCCAGGAAAGTATGTTAATTTTCTTTCAGTATGATAGGTCTGATGTTGGAGAACTACATTGTTGGAAAGTGGATTCTTATGGCCTAAGGAAAGGATTGTTCAGAACAATTCCTGGGATGGCTGGGTGGACTGGACATTAACATCTGATTTACCATATGTCCATGTATTTGCCATATGCTAACTAATAAATAAATGTCTCTAATATACACATTTATGTAAATATATTCAAATTTTGAAATGTAAATTCATTTTCTCTGCCCCCAACACAGTCACAGAAAGATGATTTGGCCGTCCTGCCAAAATATTTGCCCACCCCTTATCTAGAGGTGTAGATAGCAAGTCCTGACTTTTTCAAACCAATAGAATTCACTGTGCTTGCAATGTGATGATAACTACCTCCTTAGATGGTTTTTATATAGGTTGAACAAATTCATGGAGAAGACATCTATTCAAGAAATGGAAATCCCTGGGTTCAGACAAGATGCTATGATTTTCAAAGGGGTGGGGAGAAATGAAGACAGGCTATTAGAGGCACCTATATCAATAGGACTAACTACCACTTATACTCAAATCTAATGTGCCATTGAATCTAATGTACACTATATAAAAAAAGCAGGCCTCTGTCAGTCTTGGAAGACTATGGTATAGTGCTTGGCACTGCATATGCTGCATGCGAAGCACAAAAGCCTGGGTTGGATTGTTATGGAGGATAGGCTGTTACCCAAGCAGCAAATCCCCCCTCTCCATGCCACTGAATTAGTCCAATGGAAAGGCAGAGCCAATACGATTGGATCCAGCTGGCATTGCAGAGCTGGGCTAAAGACAGGAGCTCACCCTGTCCTGTGGGGCCGGCCCGGGTCTCGAACCCTGGCCTGCTGGTTAACAGGCACAGTGTCTTAACCGCTTGCGCCACCCACAGCCCTCATGCACACTATTATAATCAAAATACTGTATTTACTCAAATCTTATTAACCATCAAATCTTTGATTTTTGGAGACCGAATTTGGCTGAAAAAGATGAGCGTTTTATTTTATATAAGGTAATCTGCACATTTTTAATATTGCATGTGCTGCGCAGTCCAAGACCTACTTTAGTTGGTCTTATGGATGGACCAGTTCTGAGCATGTGGGTAACACATGAAGTAGCTGCAATAGTGAGTGCCACTACACCAATTTGCAAGGGTCAAAAACAGGCTGAAGGCACTTTGAATAAAATGTGCATACATCATGTAAGGAGGAAACTTTAATCCATTCTATTTTAAAAAAAACCACCACTTTCTGTTTTAATTGAGAAAGTGAGTCACAACAAGGGTTTCTGTAGCAGTTCTTTAGGTTACAATCAGTGGGAAATTCTGAGTTCATGCACGTGTACCACAAAAAGAGAACATGGAAGCGAAGGGCTTCTAGACCCATCTATGGCAAGTGGTATGCAGATATCATTTATTGTAAAGTGGGGACCTGACACAAATGGTTTGGAATGGGGGAATACAGACAGCTACCTGGTGGAAGTGGTTGGAAAGCAGTCAAGTTTGGCGACAGAAAGGGAGAGAAAAAGGGAGCTCTGATCCTCAGGGATCAATGAACCAAATTGCAATGCAGGGCATCTGGATTCATTTTTCTACTAAGAAGTGCCAGATTGCGGACAAGGCAGACGGGAGAAAAAGTCACTCCTGGAGAAAGGTAACTCTCTTCTGTCAGACCTTTCCATTTCTGTCACTTGCAACAGTGATGGTTTAGGGGGGGAGGAGGACGAGATCTTAATTTGCAACCCACAACCTCTTCAAAGGGTCCTTTGTTGCCAGGGCCACACATCCATTTCCCTGGTCCTCTTTCATCCATCAACATGCAATGAGAAGAATGTCCCCCTAACCCATCCCAAGTTTCCCCCAATTAGCAGCTCAGATTTCTCTCAACTAGCTGGAGACTGTGATGTTGGAGACCTCAGTTGTTGGAGAGTAGATTCTTGGAGGCGTAAATAAAGGACAGAGTGGCTAGTTCAGAACAAGACTCCTCACTGAAGATCCTACTTGTTGGATTCAAATCCCCCACTCTTGGCCATGAAATTCCTGGGTGATCTTGGACCAGTAATTCACTCTCAGCCTAACCCACCTCACAGGTTTACCAGGGTAAAATCTTTATAAGCTGCATTGGGGAAAGCTGCTTTAGCATGAGGAAAGGCATAGTATTAAATAAATAAATAAATAAATAAATAAATAAATAAATAAATAAATAATTTTCCCCATATTTGAACAAAAAACCTAGTGAAATGCAAGTAGAATACATGGCCTACACTACAGGGAGAGAAACACAGGTTTGACCCTGTCTGTCCTCTGGTAAAAGGTGAGACACACAAGTAAAAATATATTAAGATTCCAGGGCAATGCAAAACAAAGGGTGCAATCCTAACTTAGGCCAACACAACTCCTAGGTCTTCCTATTCCTATTCCTTTGGTGATGGAGGGAGGCAAACGGATGTTTGTGCACTGGCCTAATCCTCCCCCAGGAGTAGCATAAGTGGCTTATGACACTTTTGTGACACCCCCCCCAGGTCAGCATAGGACTTATTTCGGGGCTTAGCCCTGCCTATCTAGAAGTTAGGATGGCAGCCTTAGTGTTTGCGCCCCCTCTAGTTATGCTACTGACTGGCAATAGCCATTGTATGGAAGCAAATGACCAAGCCATTATCTCACATTTTCCTTGTGCACAAGGAACTCATGCGCCCGCCACCTCCTTCTTTAGGTACTGGGAAGGAAGACACCCCACTGCCAAGTGGTTGAAGGAACAGAACCTCTTTCCATCTCAGGCAAGCAGCTGCAGGGCACACTGTCCCTCCCCAGGAGGAAGTGGCAGCCATGATGCAGACAACCTGTGGCAGTGATGCAACAGTCTTCAACCACCAGCTGTTCTGGACCGACATGCATGGCTAACCCTGACAGCTCCAAGAGCATGTGCAACAGGGTCAAGCCTTTGGTGACACAATATTATGTCCCTCTCTATCAAGTGGGTTCAGAGCAACAAAGAATGGTTTGTCTAAATGCTAATGCTGCCATTCCCAAAGCGTTGTAAGTCTGAGCCATCAAATTGTGTGGAGGATGAAAGAGTCAGAATGGAGTCAAAATGACATTGTCTACACATAGTGTAACTTAACATATATTAAAATGAAGACAAAGCACACAACAGTTACAGAACTGGTCCGAGCAGTGTCCTCCCACCCCCCCCTCTCTCTCTCTCTCTCTCTCTGTGTGTGTGTGTGTGTGTGTATGTGTGAGTGAGTGAGAGTGAGAGAGAGAGAGAGAGAGAGGGAGGGAGAGAGAGAGAGATCCTTGTCACATACTGAAATTCATTCCTTCATCCATCCACGTCCATCCATTCCTCACAGTTTCACCAAACTCTTCATCCAATGAGCCCATGTTCCTCCCTTCTCACAAAGCCTGGAACTTGGCTGCAAGATAACATCTGGTCCATGCTCACCTAGTAAGTTTCATGACTAAACTAAACCAAGATTTGAACTTAGATCTTCCAGATCTAACTCCTGAACCATGACAGCCTCCTGGCTCTCAGAATTGCAAGTGTTTTCCCTCCTCCTTCTCTTCTGCAAAAAAAAAGTTGCTTTGTCCCATTTCCTCCCCCCCTTTCTTGTTAAGCATAAGACACTTCCAAAAATGGAGAGACAATGTTTTATATTTTAAAAAATGACATTCTGTAATGTTGTACAGTGTTCTAGAAAAATGGTGGGTGGAGGGTGGACTCTTATTTTCAGGTCAACACAAAAGGCAGTCAGAGTGAAAAGCAATTGTATATCTACTGTCCTGCAGAGCCACCCAAAAACTGCAAAACTGGATTCCATAGCATCTAATGCAGTGGAGTATCTAGAGCAGTGTTTCTCAAAGTGGGGGTCGGGACCCCTTTGGGGGTCACCTAGAATTTTCCTGGGGGTCACCTGAAGACCCCTGGTGCAGAGGGCCAGGTCAGGCTTGCCAGACCTCTGGCTGTAGCTGTGCACGCACTGGGGCTGACTGACAGCCTCAGGGCCCAATCCTATGCATGCCTACTCTGAAATAAATCCCATTATAGTCAGGAGGCCTTTAGTCCCATGTAAATGTGGATAGGGTTGCAGCCTCAGGGCCCAATCCTATGCAGGCCTACTCTGAAATAAATCCCATTGTGTTCAATGTGTGCATAGAACACACATTTCATTTGTAACAATGAAAATACATCCTGCATATCAGATATTTACATTATGATTCATAATAGTAGCAAAATTACAGTTATAAAGTAGAAATGAAAATAATTTTATGGTTGGGGGTCCCCACAACATGAGGAACTTATAAAGGGGTCATGGCGTTAGGAAGATTGAGAATCACTGACCTAGAGGAAAAGGTTCCCTTGGCATGTACTAAAATTGCAACCCTGCCCAAACAGAAGGGAAGTACACCAAATGAATTTATTCAGCAGGCTATACAGGGAAAGGTAGATCATAGGGTGGCAAGCCAGTCCTATACCACCAAAGCTAAAGACACTTTCCTGGGAATAAGACCAATTGAACCACATGGGGGCTTACCATTGAGTAGACATGGTTAGGATTGTGCTCCAAGTGAATTTATTCATGCAATTTATATATGGAGGTGCATTGATTTTTTGGGGGGGGAGCACTCGCTGCATTTTGGAAACTTCCTGAAACCAGTGCAAAAATGCACTATAGGCTGTGGTGCAGAAATCTCACCATCAGTAGTATATGGATATGTAGAATGTGGGAATATATGGGTAGAATATGAGTATGTTCAAGTGGATCCCACGACAGATGTCCCCACTTGCCACATCCTAGATAAACCATTGATATAAAGGCATGTTCTAGTCATTCACATGTGCGTACCATGCAAGAGAGAAGCTCAATATTGCTTTAAACAGTGTGTATGAAATCAAGCTTCATTTTCATTGGACTTGCATCAGCTCGGCTTATTTACAGAGGTGTGCCCTTCCCCTAATCAACCTTTTTCAAAACCACCCAGGCTTCAAAAATGTTCCTTTTGATGGAATCTGCAAACACAACCATTAAACCGGTTAATTCAGTTTTTTAAATGGTTTCTTTGGAAAGGTCTCTAAGTATTTTTCAGCTTCCTCAGGGAAATTTGCTTTTTGGCACAGAAGTTTGATTTCCCGCTTCTCCAAAAAGGGAAATAGGATGGGATTGGACCTGTATTCACACATTTCTGGGACTTTATGTTCAGCATTTCTTACCAGGAGGAGAGCGGGAAGCATAGATCACGGAGGCCAAGTCTCTCCTAACGAGAAACACATGGCGCTGAAAAGTGAATTTGCCAAGGGATCAACTCTGAGGAGGGAATTTGGGCAATAAAATCCCTACAACAACCCCAAACCCTTCAACCTGTGGGAGAATTCTGACACAGCTCAAAGCCTATTTAGACCTGTCCAGGGGCAGAGGAGTCGACCTGGAACCTGAGTAATCCAGGAGTTCTTGGAAGAACAACAAAGCAGTGCAAAAAGATGCTCCAAAAACTATAGAGAAGAAGAGGAAATTAAAAACCTTAATAAAACAGAGCTGTAAACCAGGCCAAAGTAACTGGGATCAGGTTGCCAAGATAATTATAGTCAGTTGGAAAAAAGAGGGAGGAAGGCAATTGCCGCAGAAAGCCTTTCCCCCAAATCCAGAGTAACTACAGGAGCCCGTAAGAGACTTTACATGCACCCGTAGTTACTGCACCACCTAGTGAAAACCTATGGGAAATTTATATTGGAATCCAGAGTAAGTTGTTCTTACACCAGAGCAAGGACTCGCCGTAGTTACTCTGGATTTTGCCCATAGACTCTCTTCTCATTGCCATTAATTTAAAAACTATGCTCCCCCCACCCATGTAGGTACAATATTGAGGCATAAGGTTACCAACTTCCTAATTGGTCCTGCTCCTGTGTCTTTAAGTTGCCTGACATTCAGAACACAGGCAGGTTACATTTTCTCTGTTACATTCTCAGCTGGTCAGGAAAAGCTTCACTTGCTAATATTTTGCATGATTCTGTGAAATTAGATAGGGTAGGGTCAGACTGAAAGCTGTTAGTTTTGGAGCAAAAAAATGTTTACTGGATGGGGTCTAAACCCAACCACCACCTGTGGTTTACCTCAAATGCCCAACAACAGGATCAGAAGTTAGCTCAGTTGGAAGAAGACAGAAAAGAAAGCAGTGACTTCAACGTCCTCTCCAAACTCACATGTGCTCACCTTAATGCTGAGAAAGCTGGATCACACCCTTACTTGATATTATATGACTGGAGCATACCTTAGTGTTAACAATCAGGACTGTTCATGTACAGTTTGGCCCCCAAGTAGTAAGTTAGCAAATTCAGAGGTGTGATGCCTTTCTAACATATCGCTGCAGTGCTACCACCCCATAAGTATATGTTTGGTCAACACACTGGTCAATTGAACACACAGACAACAAGTATGGAGGAGATGGGCCACTTTATTAATGATTATTAATAATATCAATAATCAGTAATGATAATAAAATTGGCAGACCTTGAACTTGTACCACGCAAAAGAGAAGGCGAGCTTCCTTTGCTCACCCTTATGAAGCCCACCTTTTGACTCCACCCTCCCTTTGCAGGGTCTCACCTGTCCCCTGGCTGGGTGGAGCCGTGTGTTTCCTGACCTGGCGAGCCAAAGGTCGACACCGGCTTATGGGCCTTGTGTCGTCATTCTGTTGGCACAATTCTAACCCCTGGTTAGGCTGGCACAAGTCCCCACACAGATTCCATGCTTGCCTGGGGTGTCACAAAAGTGCGATAAGGTACATCTGTGGCATTCCTGGGGAGGTTAGGCTAAAGCACAGACATGCGCCGGCCTCCCCATGGGGAGATGCTGCTAGCCTAAATTAGTTAGGATTGTGCCTTGTCCTTCCAAAAAAGAAGAAAAAATTATTCTTATAAGTGGCTGGCCAGCGTATGAAATACTACTTTTCCCCCTTTCACTTTATTACTTTGCTTGTTTTCATTATCAAAAAGGTCATACAGTTAGTAAGCATTCATTTTCACAACAAATTGCAGCTGTTTATGTTTCCCTACCATTTTCATTGTGAAAATAATATAAAAATATATCTAATGACAACACAGGCCTGCAAATATTATGCTGTCTTAGACCGATCCAGACAGACTGTCAAATATAAGTACATACAGTATAAGTAATAGAAGCAAAAAGAATATAGGTATATAATATGGAATATAATTAATCAACATTTTTGGATATCAAACCAAAAATATCTTAAATTTGTTCTAACATCCTTGGCAACTAAAAATGTGGGCATTTTTGTAGGACTATGTAATAGAAGAAGAAGAAGGAGAAGGAGGAGGATGAGGAGGAGGAGGAGAAGAAGAGGAGGAGGAGGAGAAGAAGAAGAAAAATCATCATTGTTTTCAGGCATTCTTATTTATTTTATTTAGTAAATTTGTACCCCACCTTTCTTGGGCCGCAGCCGACTCAAGGCAGCTATTCTTACTATTCTTATATTCTTATTGAGTATATCAAGGGTAGGACTAATATTGTAGCATGGTGTTGCCAACTTTCTAACTGGCCCTGTGACTTTTAACAACCATTTGCCTGACTCTTAGAAAAGTGTCAGGAAAGTGGCTGAAGGATTATCAGTGGCATGCTAAGTATTTCAAACTGCAAATCTGCAAGCCTGTTTCAAACTTCTGTGGTATCCTATTACAATTCACTTCATATCTTGACGGTGGGAGCCATAATTCATTTCTGTGAACTAGGTTGATAAATTACATTACTACATTAGCAACTATTTAAAACAAAAGATAGTGTTAACACCAGGTAGAGTGTAGGGAATTTACAACCTCAAGTGGGTTTTGATGGCTCCCAATCTCAACCACAAACAGATGAAAAAGGTGAGTTAATCAGGAGCTACCAAAACCACACAGGACCAAACCTGTCCAACTTTCCAGCATTGATGCAGTCATGCCAATGTCATACTATAGAATACACCATATTCTGTAGTAGTGGGGCTGTCTTGAAAATCTCCTTAAGGTAAGGAGACCGTACCTTACCTGTGGGTTGGACTGTGGCTGTATCAATGTTGGAAATGTGGATAGGTACAGACCAGTGGTGGGCTCCAGTAGGTTCGCACCTGCTCTATAGAACTGGTTCTTAACAAGAGATAGGACATATAAATCTAGCCATTTAAAAGTGGTTGCCAGATGGGCAGAGAACCGGTTCTTAATTTTTTTGAAGCCCATCACTGGTACAGACTCCCAAACAAGATAACAAGAAGCATCACTTCTATGTCCTGAAGACACTTCAGCTCTGCTACACAAATTTAAAACAATTTTGGAGTGCTGAGCCTCATGACCACCTTATTGTTGTTGTTGTTTGGTCATCATATCATGTCCACCCTATCCTCCACTAGCAGCTAACATGTATCCAAATTCATGTTCATTGCCTCAGTGACACTACCTCATCCTCTACTGTCTCCTTTTTTTGCCTTCTGTCTAACCACATCATCCTTTTGCCTTTTATCTCTCACCTCTCCTCATCTCCACCTCTTTTGTCTCTCACTTTTCCTTTTGCCTTCTATCTAACCACCTCATCTTTTGCCATCCCCTTTGCCTTTTGCCCACAGTTTTTCCCCAGCATTTTCCAATTTTTCCCAGCATTAGTGTCTTTTTTAAAGAGTCCTTCCTTCTCATGATGTAGCCTAATTCTCATGATATAGAACCAGTTTAATAAACAAGTTTAATAAGATGGCCAGAGAGGGGCACTTTGGAAAAGGAGATGCCAAAAATTAACACCAGACTCTTTTTGTAGCATCTGGCCAGGCAAGATAGTATGCAGCACTGGATGGAGTATTAGTTGAGCCCAGCCAGGCAATTTCGTTTTTTATATCATGTTTCCATTTTGTCATAGGTCATTCAGGGGAAAAAATGTGGTCGGACTAAATAAATGGTCATGTTACTAATGCCTGAGGCTTGATAGATTTTCAAGATAAGATTTTTTTACACTCAAACCCCCCCCCCCAAACAAGTTTGCTCCACTCTGTCCATCTGCCCCTGGCTCTTCCCATCTGCTAAGCCACCCATTTCACAAACCACAGAGTGCCCTTGTTCCCCAGATGCCAGGCGACATCTGCTGCAATGGATGCAGAAATTCAAGAGAAATATCTTCCCTCTCAAACTTCCCTGCTACCTGGACTGATAAATTTTGTGCCCCAACACTCGGTATAGGATTTTCAGGAACAAAATGAGAGGGGAACGGCACCAACTTCAGATTTGATGAGAAGCTACTTTGGAAAAGGGCCTTTGCTTAGTGGTGGAGCACCTGTTTTTCATTCAGAGTCTCCCAGGTATAATCCTGTTTCTAGACAGGTTTGGGAAAGACCCCTGTCTGATTCCTCAGAAGATCTCTGCCAGTTACCACACTCACTACTGAGCACAACAGTGTCGCCCCAGGTCCATCACATCACATCACGCTACTTCCAGATTGTCTTGTTTTCACTGGAGGTGAAGAAGTAATGCTGGCACCCCCATAGTGGCCTCGTATGGCTGCTATCCAGGGTGATATCCTGGCCCTCCCCCCTTTGCTATACCACTGACTGAACAAGATTCACCAATGATCTGATTTCTTCACACTTGCTTGCTTCGGGACAGCTGGAATTACCACTATTTCTTAATCTAAAAAAATGATTAGAGGTAGATCTGAAAGAAGATATAATGAAAGTGAATAAAAATGATTCCAAGATGACAGTATATGAGCAGAAGCAGCTATGACTTTAGAGGGACTGAATTTAAATGGCTGGTGAGATTTCATTGCAAAAATTTGGATCGAAGGATGAGAATGGGATTGGAGAGATCCCATACTGAGAATGGCGACTCGGTATATAGGAAGATATATACAAATAGGAAGATCCATCAGAAGGAACCCCCTTAGCAGTCTTTTTAAGTTTGTGCCTGACATAGAACACACCCTCTGCCCCTCTCTGTTGCTGTTCATGATTCACCATATTCATGATTTGGGGATTTTTATGGGGAAGGGTGAGTATGGACAACAATAGTGCAGAGGAAGAGGGTTTATTAAATCATCTACAAATGAGGTTACTTTTACTTCTAGATTAAGGCCTGGGGTAGAAACCAAACTTTACCCTGAGCTGCTCCTCAGCCACAGGTCACCGTTCCCAAAACTAAGAGTCCACGTGGAATCGTGACTTTTATTATGTGGCTCTGGGAGACCTAGAAATTATAGCTGGAAAATACAAGACATCTGGCAAATGTTCTCCATTAATGTGTGCTCTTTCAGAGTGATTAAATCACAGCTTAAATCGCCAAGAGAAAAAGGCTGATTTAAACCACAGATTTAAATCACATTCCCCATTTATACTTCAAATGTTTCCTAAAACTAGGGTGCATGCTAATTGGTTATTAACGTTAATAAAGTCATTGGCTAATAAAGTCATTAAAACACACTGATTTACAAATAACTAGAGTTTATATTACTCTGGAGGGTATACCAATTCCTATGATTTCACAGATTAATATTTTTACTACTTCAACTAGTTTAGAAAATGGTGTGTGATGCACTTCTTATTTATTAGCTATATAAATTTAAGCAGCTTTGAGTGTGGCAATCCTGTCCAGTCAGCTAACTGCACACTCAGCTCCATGTTCAGCTGGTGGGGCATGATAATCACATCTAGGGAAGGAAGTTGCATAGAATTTCCTTTCCAAGTTACTTTTTGAGCATTATATCAATACTTCAGTCTAACCCAGTGGTTCCCTACCTTTGGGCAACCACAAACCCAAGCACCTGCGTTTGGATCATTTGTGAGCACACAGCCATAGGAGGACATGACGGTGTTGTAATGATTTTGTCATGCAGTCACCAGTGTCTGCTGGATTGCTCTGATTTATGGCTAGTCTAAGCCAAAGGAGGTTAAGAGGGCCAACATGAAGACCACTAGGTGCACTGCTTGCCTGCTGACTGCCATGCCCAGCCAACTCACAAACCACATCCCATGCTCCTATGGACTGACCATGGGTTGGAAACCACTGGTCTAGCCCATCTCCTGTGTCTCAAGACAGGTGCTTTTCACTGGTCCAGTTCCCTGAGATCCGTTCAACCTGGGATCTTCTGCATGTAACCAACACATTTGCTCCTGGAGCTATGAACCCTTCCCATGTGATCTTGCATTGCCAGCTAAGTGCTGGGGTATGAAGAAATATCAGACATTGGTAAATTAGTGGCAGTGAAGAGTGGAGGGCAGTGGAGACAAAGGTAAAGGCACATTGCACCACATGTGCCTTTAGACCATGCCTTAGGGATCAGGAATTATTTACTGGAGAACAAGGAACGAATGGAAATGCAGACCTAAGTCAGAAACAGCAAATCCAAATTTCCCCACTACCTCTGAGGCTGCATCAAAAGTGGTTTGAGACCGAAGACCGTTGTCTCCAAAACAATTTCCAAAAAAATATAAGCAGCTTGGATGACTTATGGGTTAGAAGTAGCAAATTGCAGCAAAACATGGGAAGTTTGCCTTCTAGGCGCTCATATTTCCCTGCTGATTAAGCCAGACCCGGTTTTTTAGGGCATTCAGCCTCTCAAAACAACCTCTGCGAGAAAAATAATATCAATTCAGCCAAAACGGAAGAAGGAGAAAGCAGGATGGATGACTTTTGAATAAGTACTGTTGATTCAAGCCTGTACCTTTAAAAACCACATGGGAGATTCTACCAGAGACAGCTTCTCCTGTCATTGCAGCACTAGGGAAAAGTTCCTTTTCTAGGTATCTTTCAAAAGATACCAGATCTCGCACACTTAAAACAAATGCATTTTGAAACAGTAACTCCAGATCAATTGACCAGAAAATAGGAAGATTAGATAGAAACCAATTATCATACACACACACACATTCAACGGGAGGAAAGGGGGAGAGAAGAGTTGCCCCCACTTCCAACCATCTGGAGTTAAGTGGGTCTCCCAGCCAGTGTGCATTGGAATACCCTCAGATGTGCCATAAGAGTTTAAGAAAAGGTTATGATGCAGTCTAATGTGCCTAGCCAATATCCAGATCCTGATGGTGTGTCTTAACTATACTATGGTGCCCTTGTCGGTGTGCCCTGGCATGAAAAAGGTATGATGATAAAGACTATGCATTTCAGCCTCTATAAAGGGCCAATGGCAGGTCTGTGGGAGAAGGAAAGCCCCAGGTGCTTCATCTGTGGGCACTATAGATTGATTGGTTGATTGATTGATTGATTGATTGATTGATTATATTTACATCCTACCTTTCTCCCACATGAGGGAGACTCAGGGCAGCTCACACATTAAATAAATACATTAAAAATTAAAAACATAAATACATTAAAATACATTAATACATTAAAATACATAAAATACATAAATACATTAAAAGTTAAGAACACCCTATTGGGCAGTACTCCTGAACCTGTCAAAATGCCACCTCTACACATGTGCTGCCTTCTCTGCCTGCCATCCGGAGCCCTTCCAGGGACAGGGCAAGCCCAGAATGACCTTCCTCTTGGCTCTCCAAAGCTTCCTGAGTACCCTTAACTGTAATTTTTTTCCATTGGAAAACTGTACTTTTAATGTCACTCCAGAATCCTAAGGTTTTGAAGTCTCAAGGGGAAGGTGATGCAGAGCTCTGTGCAGCCATGTAAGTATGAGTGGGGAGCTATGAGAGGGTTGCACGTTGTGGATCTGGCCCCAAGCAAAATAGGGACCAGGTCCATAACTCAGAGGGCTCCCACAAATAACCGACAGAGACCCAAGACACTACGTTTATGGGAGCTCAGGCTTTAAGGTCAAAGGAGGCAATGTAGAACTAATTGGTGCCAACATTAATCTAAAGGGGAAATAACTCGATTTGGTTCCAACAGTTTGAATTTCTGTGGACCTAAATTTATTTTTCTCTGTCGTTACCAATTATGATGGTTTTAGGGACATAATCTAATACTATTAGAACCAAGTGTGATAATATTGAGTTTGGCAAGCCAAGACTTCACATCAGAGAGCATAGAAGTGAATATACATGACTATGGGCCAAGAAACAACAGTTCTGTGTCTCAGCTGTGCCATCAGACCCAGCATCAGAGGGTCAGCCAACTAGGACACTGGGAGGAGCAGGACTCAGGTGGTCTGCCTGCTGTTGTCCAGGAAGCTTTCCTAAGCCCAGGATAGCTTATCAGGTTAAAGTGGGAACTTCCCCTATTTTACTGCCCAAATGCCAGATCCCATGAAATACATACTTCAGGATCTTGAAGGATTTGGAAATCCTAAAACAGTGGTACTGGTGATGACGTCTTTTAAGAAAACTGCTACATGATAAGCGCACTCAACTGGGGAGACAATGTGGGAATCATGGGCTAGTTGGGATCCCATTGCCCAGAAACCCTCCCAACCCTAGTGCCAATCCCTGTAAGCTGACTTTACAAGGCTCTGGACATAACATATATGTGAAGGCCTTTGGGAACAATAATTATAAGCAGCCCAAACCTATCTGGTTATCTCTTATCTGTAGCATAAGTCCTAGCCCAAGTACAGGAAAGCTGCTCCACCATTCTGGGCTTATTGGGACAAATGGCCAGAAGCCATATTTAGATGACACTGGCCCACTGAATCTCCTCTGTCCCATGTCATTACCAGTAAGTCAGGAGTGGGGTTCCAGAGAAGATCATGGGCAGATCAGGGCAGGGCAATTTGGAAAAGGATCCTGGTATGAGTTGCCCTTACCGAGATCCTATCCCTTCCTTTCTCAGCCCAGCAATGCCCACAACTCTCCTCAACTTTACACCAGCTTAAAAAAAAAAAGATTTGTTGGCATAGATCTGAAGAGACATGTTGGAGACAAGGAAGCTTAGGGTGAGGTAAGTAAAAGAGATTTTTCCTTACCTTTCCTGGGCCATCTGATTCCCTCTCACCAAAATCATGTCTTTTGCACTATATCAGCAATACAACATAGTCTGGACTGTTAGGAGTCAGGATGTAGCCCTGACACAGCACGATCCTAACCCCTAGTTAGGCCAGAGTAAATACGAGCACAAATCCCATTCTTGCCTATGGGTATCACAAAAGTGTCATAAGGCACTTCTGCAACTCTCCTGGGGAGTTAGATCAGGGGTTCATAGCATCTCTCAAAATCACATTTTATATCAAATCTGAAAACACTTCAAATATCACTGTTTTTTAGCTTGATCCCCAAAATGGGCTGAATTTTGAATTTGTGTGCACATTTTTGTTTCCGCACTCAAGGCCAACTCCGTCTTCCAGGCCTTTTGCTTCGCCCGGCCTGGCTTCTTTCAAAAACAAAGCCACTTCCCAGCTCTGAAGTATCAGTAACAGGACACAGATCCCCAAAGTCCGGGAAGTTTTACGAGCCAGGCGGACAAACTCGAAGCCTGGTTGACACACGTTTTGCTGTGCCCTCCCTTTCCCGTCCTGATCAGGTTGATGAGAAAACGTGACCAAATAAAGCCATCAAGGCCCGTGGGCTCTTCCAGTCCTGACACAACTTGAAGGAAAACAGACTTAACTAGTGGAAGCCAGCCTCTTGTTTCCACTCTGGCTTCTGTAGGAGGATCAGGGCCGTTGGTGTCAGAGCGTTTATTGGGATATAAAAGTCTCTTGAGCAGCAAACTGCTGGATAACGGTGTCCCTGGATAACATCCCTATGCAGGGTACGACAGCTGCTAACTTTTATAGGATGATGGAGTAGGGAACGGATGCCCAATTAGGCTGACTGGGTCAGACTGAGGGCCATAGAGAGGTGACGCCTCTGCAACTCTAAGATTCCCCTCCCACCGTCCTGAGTTGAGGAATGCTCCAAGAAGATACTGAGAGGCTACTGACCTATGGAAAAAAGCCTGAAGACCACCATTATGGTCAGTGCGCTCATTCAGCCCACTTTTGCAGTGGTTCCCAAACTTACCTGTGTATCACTTCCTCAGTCTCCATCATGGCACACTCACAGGATGTTTCCTGTGAGTGATCAGAGCTGTGGGATGTTCCTGGTTGTGATCAGAGTGGTGGGATGTTCCTGGTTGCCCCTCTAACTGTTTTCCTGAGCACCACCATCTTGGATCTCATAAAATCAAGTGACATACAGCATGGCAGAACTCAAATTAAGTGAGATTTCGATGCTACCATCTTCTTGCAAAATCTCATGTAATCTTAGATGGTGGCATCAAAATCTTGCAAGATTTTGCAAAATCTTGCAAGGTTTTATAAAATCCAAGATGGTGGCATCCAAATCTCCCTTGATTTGCGTTTCACCATCTTGGGTTTCATGAGATTTTGTGAAATCCAGGATCATGATGCCCAGGAAAACAGATAGGAAGGGTAACCATGGACATCCTGAAGCATCCTGTCAGTGTGCCATGATGCCTAACATGTTGTGACACCCACTTTGGGAACCCCATATCGCCTTACAGCACAATCGTATGCATGCCAATGCAGAGTTTAAGACCCACTAAGTTTGGGATTTCCTCCCCAATACATATGATAGGGTTGCAGCCCTAGGATCCAACAGCATATTGCCATGAAAGCACAGCCACCGAGCTGAGCCACACCTCTTCATGCACATTCCCAACAACCTTCAAGACAGCGTGTGACATCAGGCGAGTATATTGCTCTCTATTTTTCTGTGCTAGCTCCACTTCATTGGCTCTCTCTTTCTCTCTCTGTGTGTGTGTGTGTGTGTGTGTGTGGGAAGAAATGCTGAACCCATTGATATTGTATCAGGCATTTCCTTTTGCAAAACCACAGAAGAGGAGAGCAGAACTGTATCAGAGTCCTAGCTTTGCATAGGTTCAGTTCCTGGCACTGGGTGCCGTTCAGGAAGAAAGGAGAGGTACTAATCTAATAAAATAAATTTAATCAATTAATTTTGATTGATTGATTGAATAAACAAACAAATAAATCTCCTGATAAGGAAGAAAAAAGTTATGTCTGGAGTACTGAGGTGGCTGCATGTTCATAGAAACATGTAAAATGGACCTCATCTGTAAGGTACAGTGCTGCAAAAACCTGCTAAAACTATTTAACCAGAGATAAATCTGAGAACTATACTGAAATGCATACATTCTACAGGCAACTCTCTTAAAACCAACTGCCTGTTCTCAGTAGGAGAAAATCACTGATTTCTTGTGATCATTTACAAGGCGACAGAGAGGGCAGCAAAAGGCAGTAAACTTGGTGCAAAGCTAGCTAAGCCTATGCTTCCTACCTCTCACACATCCTAGGATTAACATTTTGCGCTTCCAGCACTTGCAAGGCAATTAAAATCAAATTCATATATTAATAGAGGTGTCTTCTTGGAATGCAACCTTGCCAAAGACATTGTACACAGTGGAAAATGGCAATTTTGAGTGCGTTAATCCTTTGGTGACAGTGTTGTTGCTGTGGTGGGTGGGAGGGTATAAGCCAAAATGTAGCCTTGGGAATTGACCAGCCTGTGTGGCAATCCCTTGGTTTGTAATGCAATAAAAATGTAGACTTTTTCCTAAAATAATCTTCAAATACCAGCCTGAACCCAGCAGGTCCAAGCGAAAATAATAAATATAGTATATAACACCACATCTCCCTTGATGACAGACATCAGAATGAAAGTTGGTATTTTGATTTGGATCAATATCCTATGTTGCAAGTGCAAACCACAACTTCCTATGGAAGAAAGAAAGATCTAACATAAAAGGCAGTGCCTTCTTCTGATTAAGATTAAAATTAAAATTGGGGTACAGTCCGAAACTATATTAAATTCAATCCCCCAAGCTTGTGAATAGCCAGGGCCATAAGTGAGAAGTAGCCACATGTGCAGATTTATTTGTGAGTTGGCAAGTGTGCCTCAGTTCTTCTTGAGGGCCAGGCAAAGGGGAACACAAGGCCACCAGACTGGTCTATATCTGGTGAAAACGGAGCTCAGCAAATGCTCAAGAAAGTGGTCCCCTAGTAGTAAAAAGGACAAAAACAGAAGCATAAGCTTGAAATTTATTTTAAGTCTTATAAAGCTAACAGGGTCCCAAAAGAAGAAAGTGGTTCATTGCTGAAAGGTTTGGAAACCTCTGTCCCACAGCATTATTAGACACTTGGAAGCCGTGGGCAATGGGTTGGCCAGCAGAGAGGTTGCGTTGACACAGAACGTCAAAGATTAGGAACGGCTGTTGTCATCCTATACAGTGTACATACTTACCTGAGAGTGTTAAATGAACACGCATAGAACAGGACTGTGTTTGAGGTTCATCCCTATGACACCAATGTTGTATTCCCTAGTCCAGTTGTTCGCAAACATTTTAGCCCAATACTGTTTCAGAGAAGGAAAATCTGTGTGAGACTCCCCAAAACTCAAAGTGATATGGCTACAAGTGACATCACTGTGATACCAGGGCTCCTCCATGTCTTCTCGGAAGTAAGTCCCATTGAGCTCAATGAGACTTGTTCCCAGGAAAGAACAGAGCATTCTGAGTGTCCCATTCCAAGATGGTGGTGCCCAGTGCCAGGTAAATAGGTGGCACTCTTACCCCCGCAAGGGGGACCTGACCTTTGAATAATAGTATTTGTATTGAATACTAGTATTTGAATACTATTACCCTAGTCATATTTTCTGATGCCCCAGATCAAAAAAAGGGGGGAAGAGTAGAGAAAGAGAGAACACAGCCAAGAAGGAAAGGAAGCCACTTTAAGACTCCAGGATCACTGTATGATTTAAATCAGATAATTAGCATTAATTATTTTTTCCACATCTATTACATGGAATCTTTACTTTTTTAAGCCTCAGGGTGACTGAATCTAGCACCTTTGGGGGCAACGCGGTAGACTGCGAGATCTTGATTTGTATCTGAGCCCTCTTTTTCAGATGGGTAAATGAGATTAGCCATGTCTTAATCCACCTCTGTGCAGGCAGCTTTGATGGATAACCGGAGGGCAAAAGGTCCTGTGTCAAAACCATGGTTTCAATTTGTGGGTCTCCCCCTAGCATTTGTTCAATTGCTTCTGCCCACCCAACCGGCACTGATTCTGCATCACACACCTCTCCACTTCACCTCAATCAGAGACTCCAACCAAAGCTTGAAAAGCCAGACTTTATTGATTAGAGCTGATTTGCAACTGCTGACCTTATAGGTTAGAAGATCATGAACTCCACCTGATAGAGAGAGTGAGAAAAGGAACAAGAACAAAAAGCAAAACTCAAGAAAAAAGGGAGGCAAGCAAATTATCAAACTTTTCCAAACAAATTATTTCAAAGTTTCTTCAAGTATCCCAGATACTTATAGCTTGCTTTTGTACCTCCAAGAGGCCTCCACAAAAAGCGAACATTTTAAAAGTATCGTGCTGTAATGAAGTTTTCAGGTCTCGTCAGTATTATAATCCAATCCTATTGGGCTGCCCTGCTTGGGAACTACCCAGTATACCCAGGATGACCAGGCACCTTCTTTTCCTGGGACATATCCTCTTTTTTAGCCTGGTATCCTGGAAAAGAATTTAAGTGCCCCCATTCCCTGTGAGCAGTCCCCTGAAGGCAGCATAGAGCCTTCTTATAATCAATGTATACTATGTAACATAATCAATTCTATGTAACATAGGCTACAATCCTAACTTCCACTTAGGCTGGCTTAAGCTCCAGCATAAGTCCTGTGCTGATCTGGGGGTGTCACGAAAGTGCTGTAAGACTCTTCTTAGAAGTGCACCACTCCTGGAGGGGTTAGGCCATTACACATATGGCAACCTCAAATTCCTAGAGGAAAGGACCATCACAGGTTACAAGCCATGAGGGGTGTACGTACAGGTGGACAACCTCAAAATGCCACTTGGAGGGGGTGGAACCTGGATGCAGGTATCTTGTATGGTCCCTGGGGCATCTGATGGGCCACACAAGAAGCTGGATAAATGGGCCTTTGGACTGATCCAGTGGAGGCTCTTCTTCTTTCTTATGTACTTATGTCCCATGTGAAATTCTTTGCCAGAAGATGTCTCAATGGCCACGTATTTGGATGCCCTTAAAAGAGTTTTGGAGAAATTTATAGAGGCAGATGTTTCAATGGTTACCAGCCATGATGGACATTGATATATGTACTGTTCTGGCATCTGGGGCAGTGACATCACATTACGGGATTTCTAGAGGACAGAGAGCTGACAGTTTTGCACCCATGTTCCTTCTCCTATCCCTTCTATCTCCTATCCCTTCCTCTCCTATCCCTTCTCCTACCCCTTTGAGGAAGTCTCTATAGAAGAAGGAACAGGGTGGTGGGTGATCCAGTGGTGAGCTTCAGGGGTTCTCACAGGTTCTGTAGAACCCTTTGCTATTGAGCACCTGGTTCTGAGAACCGGTTACTAATGGGACATAGAACCTGTTGTTAATTTATTTGAATCCCACCACTGGTCTGATCTGATCCTGCAGGGCTTTCCTTGGGTTCTTATGCTGCTCCACATCTTTCCCCTGGATCACAAGCATCATGGCTATCCAGGGATTTTTAACATGGTTTTTCTCCATGTTATTTGCCAACTTGAGTGTTCTGTTTGTTTGAAGTGAAGGGTGGGTCATAACAATTTAAATACAATTAAATACAAATTATTTGCTGTGTTTTAGATTGTTCCTCTGCTTGTTTGCTTGCTTGCATTCATTCAAAAGATGGGGGGTTGTTCTACGCTACTCCCCCCCAAAAAAATATTGTCAGAACAGAAGGTGGTTTACAGTAGACATGAAAATGAAACAGCTCAAAAACCACAATAAAAGAGAATTTTCAAAAAAATAAAATAAAAAGCAGTCCTTATAACAATATTAATAACACAGTAATAAAAACCAGCATCAGAAAATAATACCATCAGAAAAAAGTTTAAAGGAGCAGCAGCAAGAACAGTAAGTACAAACCAGCATCCAAGAAGACAGGAAAAAACTCTTTTTAAAAAACCAATCAACCCAGTCCTCCTCATTCCCTCCCTTACCCAACACAGCTTCCCACCAAAGGACATGCTGCATCCTGCAGTGATAGGAGGCAGTCCCAAAGGTCTTCTTCTCCGCAGGCACTTCTAGAAAAGAGTGGGCAGTTATTGCCATAATCTGACTTGTTCTCAGTGAGTCAGAAGAAGATCAGAAGAGCAAATAACATAGCGGAAAGCTGAAGAGGGCAGTAGACCAATAGATTGGGTTTTGGCAGTTCACTATCCCTCCACATTTCTGCTCCATACATTTAAGATCACTTTAGAATAGGCAATGCCCTGGACACCCATTTAGATTAGAAACTGTTCTGAGCTAAACTCAAAAATGAAACTTTTTAATTCAGAGTAATAACTGAATCATGTTATATGTAATGTAAATGTAATTTTGAAACATTTAGTTCATTTTCAACCAGTGTATCACCACGATGTTGGTGTGCTCCTGATGGGTTACTCCATGGGTGTGCCACAGACGGGTTACTGGAGGTATGTGAGACCCTCTCCCAATGGCAGCATGGTGCCACTTATCAATTATCAAAAAAATGATGATGTGCTTTGACAATCTCAATGTGCCATGAAATGAAAAGGGCTTAAATTGCTGCCTATATACCAGGGGTGTCCAAACCCTGGCCCAGGGGCCAGATACAGCCTGTGGTGAGCCTCAATGTGGCCCGTGGTAAGACCCCCCCATCCAGCCCTCAGGCAAGCCTTACAGACTTCCAGATTTGTTTCTCTAATACACTGTTAAATGTAAATTTATGTAAACGTATTCAAATTTAAAACATAAATTATTTCTCTTGTTCCCCATCCTTGTCAGAGAGACAAGGCGGCTCTCTTGCCAAAAAGTTTGGACACCCCTGCTATATACAAATCAAAATGAAGGCAACAATTTTCAGCCTTTTTCATTTCATGGCACACCTAGCAGGCCTCCATCAGTCTTGAAAGACTATGGTATCATGCTCAGCGCAGCATACGCTGCATACGAAACACAAAAGCCTAGGTTGGATTGTTATGGAGGATAGGCTGTTACCCAAGCAGCAAATCCCCCCTCTCCATGCCCCCTCTCCAGTCCAATGGAAAGGCAGAGCCAATACGATTGGATCCAGCTGGCGTCACAGAGCTGGGCTAAGGACAGGAGCTCACCCTGTCTTGTGGGGCCGACCCAGGAATTGAACCCTGGCCTGCTGGTTAACAGGCACAGTGTCTTAGCCACTTGCGCCACCCACAGCCTGGCACACCTACAAGTAACTAAAATGTATGTTTCATGTACTAAAATGACCTAGAAATGTATGTTTCTAATGTCTTAGGATGCAATCCTAATCTCCCGTTAGGCCAGCCTCAGCCCTGACATAAGTCCTGTGCTGACCTGGGGGTGTCACAAAAGTGCCTTAAAACACTTCTGTGCTACTCCTTGGGTAGGGTTCGGCCAGTGCACAAACATGTGTTTGCCTCCATACATCACCACAGGAACGGGAAGACCGATGAGTTGTGCCAGCTTAGGTTAGGATTGCACTCTCAGTTTGTAATACTTAAATTTGTAATGCTTTAGTTTGTAGGGTCTTATGTTCAGCCCAGATTGGCTGGAAAAAAAGTTATGTTCACCAAGATTTAATGAAGAAAAACAATTGCGGTGGGGATGAGATGGAAGATTTGGATTTAACATCCATTCTAATCTTTTTATTGGAGAGACTAGCCAAGGAGGTGTGAAAGTTCAGTTTCTGGAGGCCATCTTTTAGTGAAAGGAAAACGAAAACTCATTAGAGTGTTTGTTCAGAAAACAGGCCCCCTGGTCATCTCTGCTTAGCCAGAAAGCTGAGACGTACAATCCGATCCCCACCCCACGGATCAGCTATATGTCTATGCTGTTTAAACGGAGGCAGATGGACAGCGTCCACCAGGCCTCACCGGAAGTAGCAGAACTCGTACAGCTGACAGGAGTCAAGACCTTTGGGGAGGACCGAGGCCTGCATCGGCCTCCAGACCCTGACAGTTCTGACTCTTGTGAGGAAGAACAGTCTCAGCTCATGGAGGACCCCCATGCCTAGGAAGAAAAGGAAAAAAAGAATGAAAATCACACACAGATGCTTTGACAGCTCTAAGCAACCAACATACGATGGGTTGGGAAGAAGCAGGCCAGTCGAACAGCCAAGATCCTAACACTGAAACCACTGTTGGCGTCAATTTGCCAACAGTAGGATTTGCAAAGCTATAAAGCAGGATCTCAACAAATCAATATAGTGGATTGCCCCTGAAGTTCCCTTGCTGCCTTCAGCAAAGGAAGAGATGTCACCTGCTTTTCTGCATCATTCAGGTGTCTTGGATATTTGTAGTCCATGTGGTGTGCAAATGTTTGGATTCAGCTATGCCTACTCAAAACTGTGTGGCAGGCCAGATTAGGAGGGAAATACGTGGAAGACCAATATAAGGAACTCCCCAAAATCATATTAATTGCAGTACTTAAAGCATTAATGCATTGGGTGGCGGTAGATCAGTGGTTAAAGACACTGTGCTTTGACAACCTGAAGGTTTGCAGGTTGTGGTTTGACACTGAGGAGTGTGGTCCCATTTCTTGCCCAGCTCCTGTCAACCTGGCAGTTAGAAGCATGTCAATGCAAGTAGATAAATACTTCAGTGGAAAGGTGTTTCATGCGTTTTGGTGTTTGTCATGCTGGCCACATCATCATGAAGAGATGTCTTCAAAAAATGCTGGCTCTTCGGCCTTGTAACATGGGTGAGCACCCTAGAGTCAGTCACGACTAGCAGGGCAACCTTTACATTAAAAGGATGCATACAGGTATGTATGAATACATACCTGCATATAGGTATGTATTCAGGTATCCTACATGTATTCAGGTATCCTACATGTATTCAGGTATCCTACGTTACCATTTCATCCTTACAACAACACTGTGATGCAACTCAGTGCATGTCATCTACATATGGCAAGTGGAGGGCTGAGGGCAGCTCTTCCCACAGCAGCAATGGCCACTACTATGGCCGCCAACCTTGAAAAAAGGTTGAAACTGTTGGGCTAGTAAAGTCACAGCCGAAGCAAATTTCAAACCAAAGAAAACTTGATTTAGAGCCAAGTCTTTTAGCCACTGTACAGAGGGTTGCCATAATTCTCTTCCACAAAATCGGAACAGGACCCTCTGTCCCATTTGCCAATATGTGAACACAATCCCCCCAAATTGGGATTGTCCCTGTTTTTCAGGACATGTGGCAACCCTAACTGTACAACACTGGATGTTGTGTTACTTCCTGTGGTTTGATTTAATCCAGTCCAGACATTAAGTTTGGTTAAGAAATGTCACCCTAGTTCATTCCTAAATAATTCAAGTGAACCCCCCAAAACAGCCAACTTGCTAAAAAACAGATTCAACCCCTTGTGCTTGCCCTTTCCTCTCTTCCAAAGAAGGCAGCTTTCTGCTGCCCTCTGCTGTAATTCTTATTTAAAATGCAAGGATGGATGAAATTGTGCTCTCTTTCGACAACAAATCACAGCACAGACCTATGCATGTCTACTCAGAAATATGTGTGCTTTTGTTCAATGGGACTTAAAGCAGGCCTCCGTCAGTCTTCAAAGACTATGGTATTGTGCTCGGCGCTGCATACGCTGCATGCAAAGCACGAAAGCCTGGGTTGGATTGTTATGGAGGATAGGCTGTTACCCAAGCAGCAAATCCCCCCTCTCCACGCCACTGAATTAGTCCAATGGAAATGCAGAGCCAATACGATTGGATCCAGCTGGCGTCGCAGAGCTGGGCTAAGGACAGGAGCTTACCCTGTCTTGTTGGGCCGACCTGGGTCTCGAAACTTGGCCTGCTGGTTAACAGGCACGGTGCCTTAACCGCTTGCGCCACCCACAAGGACTTACTCCCAGGGAACTGCGATAGGACTGTAGCCTAACGGTACAATCCTAACTTGGGCTAGCACAACATATCAGTCTCCATGTTCTTGTAGTGATGTAAGGAGGCAAGTGCATGTCTGTGCACTGGCCTAACCCTCCTCCCCTAGGCAGGGGCGTCATTGAGGTGGTGCAACTGATGTGGAGCACAACAGGGTGACACACCTCAGGAGTGATGCACTGAGGGAGTTTGACACTCCCTCAGAGTGTCACCACCACCTCCACCCCCTGCCGAGGTCACACCGCACCACCAGAGCCCTCTTCTGAGGGAGAAGCAACCAGCTCCAGATGCCATTGCGCATCTGGAGGAGTGCTCCAGATGCCATTGCGCATGGGAAAGTTCGCCCATGCACAGTGGCATCTGGCCAGAGCGCCCGGAATGGCGCATGTGCCGTCCCAGGGGGGTTGATGCACATCCCGGGGGTGACACACTCACCCCCAACACTGGGAGATGCACACGTCGCATCGCCCATACCTGCAGGAGTGGCACAAAAATTTTTTCTGGCACTTCTGCAACATCCCAGATCATATAGAATGTTACCATATAGAATGATAGCTCATTATATAATGGGATAGCTCATTTTAGGAGGATTTAAGAAGCAGCACCTGTCTAAATTCTCTCTTCAATGCAATGGTTAAAGGTAGAGGCACTTTATCTTCCATTCTATATGATTACCCTGCACAGGACTTATGGCAGGATTCATTCCCTTACATGGGGTTATCAGCAACAGTGTGAGGGAATATGTGATAAGGTAGGTATCTAGTTCAGCTAGCACTATGCAACTGAATGGGGCAGTAAGTCTGCAATCCTATGCATATGTATCTGGGATTAAGGTCTCTCCTTGACTTTAATAGCACTTCTAATTAGACATACATAGGATCATGCTATTGGAGCACAATCCTAACCATGTCTACTTAAAAGTAAGCCCCATTGTGCTCAATGGGTCTTACTCCCAGGAAAGTGTCTTTAGTATTGCAGCCCCTGTCTCTCAAAAAATATTTCATCTTAAATGGAATCTGAGTTTAATATCGATAGACATGTTCCTCGCTTATAATCTCTTCAAAAAAACTAAATCCTCAAAGTATTTTTGACATTTGTTTTTTCTGCATTAAAGGAAAATAGTGGAGAAATTATCAATATATGTTTATTTATTTTAAACATTTATCCCTAAGCTTTCTTTGTCATTCGAGATGCTCAAGACAGTTTGCAATCATCAAATAATAAAATGAGAAGCAGGTCATAAAATAAGAAAGACATATCAATCGATAAATTAAGCAACAAAAACAAACAGCAGCACTGTTGCAATAGGGTCAATATTTATGATGCTATTAAATAGCAACAACATTTATTTTCCTCCACCACCATCACCCCCCAAAAAAACAAAACACAATGTTCTGCCCAGTAATTATCATCCTTTGCTTCTGGAAAGTTCTGAGCACATACCCCACAGTACATAGACCTTATAGGTCTAAATTATTTCCATATTGTAGCACTCAGTTCTTGGAATTCCCTTCAATGTCAAATAAAACGTTTCTTCCTTGACAATATTGTGGCACTGAACATTTGAGTCACTTCTTTTGTCTAGTGCAGTGGTTCTCAATCTTCCTAATGCTGTGACCCCTTTATAAGTTCCTCATGTTGTGGGGACCCCAACCATAAAACTATTTTCGTTGCAATCCTATCTACATTTACATAGCAGTAAAGGCCCCCTGACTATAATGGGATTTATTTCAGAGTAGGCATGCTTAGGAATGGGCTCCAAGGCTGCAGTCTTATGCACTTTCCTTGGAGGCAGTCCCACTGAACTGAATTGACTTACTTCTGAGTGTACATGCATAGGATAGGGCTCTACTGCTCCAGTGCTATGCACACTTTCCTAGGAGTAAACCTCACTGAGCAAAATGGGAATGACTTCTGAGTACACATGCATAGAATTGGGCTGCAATCCTAGCACTTTCCTGGGAGTAGCCCCATTCACTATCATGGGACTGACTTCTGAGTAGTCAGAAGTCCCCCAAGTCCGCTCCTGTAAGACTTAGGTGGGCGTTGCGCGCAACTGGGGGAAGCCCCCCCCCCCGCTTAGTCAGCCCCAGTGTGCGCACAGCTACAGCCGGAGGTCTGGTAAGCCTGACCTGGCCCCCTGCACCAGGGGTCTTTAGGCGACCCCCAGGAAAGCTCTAGGCGACCCCCAAAGGGGTCCCGACCCCCACTTTGAGAAACACTGGTCTAGTGATTGATGATTACTTGTGATTGTGCTTTTGTGAAATGGGGCGGGGGAGGGAATCAGGATATTTCCGTACCATCCATCTGAATATGTTAAACGCGTCCTGTATTATCTGTTCTGACTGGCAGAAATTATAGCCAGGATTCTTCCAGCCTTGCTGCCCAAGATCTTTTGAAATGGAAATGCTAGGAATTAAAACGAAGGCATTCTCCATGCCAGTGGCATCAACAGGGAGATTCAGGCCACACCAGGTGATGTGCACAGGGAAGAGAGTAACACTGCTTTTGGCCAAAAAATTTTAAAACTTCATATTTTTGAATAATACTACCATGTCACGTATCAATGTGAAATTTCAAGCAGAAAGCAATGAAACAAAACACATTGACATATTTCCATTGTATCAAAAGTTATAGCCAAAAACCCAGGAAGTACAATGGTACATCACCACATCAACCACCTAGGCAGGGGTCTCCAAATGTTTGGCAGGAGGGCCACATCATCTCTCTGACACAGTGATGGGGGCCGGAAAACTAATTTATGTTTAAAATTGGAATAAATTTACAGAAATTTACCTATAAGAATTTATTGGAGTGGATTACAAGGCTTGCCCAAACGCTAGATAGAGGGATCTTGCCAGGGGCCACATTGAGGCTTATCTGGCCCCTAGGCTGGGGTTTGGAGACCCTTGACCTATGGTGTTGCCACAACCACAGCACGGCTGGAGGTCCATCTTGAAGATGAGGATTTCCTGCTACAGGCAGGGGGCTGGACTAGATGATCCACTGCGTCCCTCCCAACTCTATGATTCAATCCAACGCACACATTTTTCAGCTGTATTTAGTCTCCAAAATCAGGATGCTCATTAGATTTGAGTAAATATGGTATTTTGATTCTAAGGTCAGGATTTATTTCAACAGTTTCCTATATTGTAATAAAAATGTAACATAAATCCATTGTTGTATAAAGCAGTGCAATTGGGTAAAAATCATAACAGAAACCCATTGACATGTTATTATTTTCATACAAGTCATTGTTTTATGCAATAAAATTAAACTTAGCTCCTACTTTGGGGCAGCGCATTGCATTCACCGGTAAACATGTTTTTAGAAATCTAAAGCCTTTTTAAAATTGGGTGCACATTAGATTCCGGATGCGCATTAGATTCAAGTAAATGTGGGTATTTGATCTCTCCTGCTATTCCTATGTTTGCTTCTTCTGGTTCTCATGAGTGCTCACAAGAACAGTGTGCAGCAACTTAAGAACAGTTTCTTATGAGAGCTACTCAGTGGCATCCCTTTCAAGTGGTACATGTGCCTTGCCTGCCACAGATACTCCACAGATTATTATCTCTCAGATTCCACCGTCATAGATTCTTATATCTCAATAGTATGTTCATTTATTTAAGGGGTTATTATCCACCCAATCCTACAAAATAGCTCTGACAAGGTGCAAGCTAGCTCAAGACAGCCTACAAATTAAAACAAATAGGTCAACCTAAAACACCATTAAAAACAATGAAACAGCACAACAGAGAAAACATTCAACTTAAGGCCAGCCAACTTAAGTGAAAAAGTTTTCACCCCACTTGGAAACACTAACAAGAAGGAGCCATTCTTTGAGTATATTGTTGTTTGTGGAGAATGACAGCAGAAAAGCATTCTCTATATTCCTTCTGACATACGTGCTATGCTGTATCTCGATGGTACGTGACCCCAGTAGATCATATCCTTGGATTTTACCTTTGCTGTTCTTCGTTCTCTATATGTGTTTCTTGAAGAATGACCATATCTATATTCCTTTAAAATAAAAGTTTGGAAATGTATTGGCTCTTAGGGCACAATCCAGAGTAACTACAGGGAGATCTTGCTCCAGAAAAAGAACAAGTTACTCAGGAATGCATTAATTTCCCATAGGTTTTCACTAGGTGGTGCAGTAACTACGGGTGCATGTAATGTTTCTTACATGCTCCTGTAGTTACTCTGGATTGTAGCCTTAGATTTACTGAGCCCTTTGACATTAATTTAGCATATTCTGATGATGTCCCCAATCTGTCTTGTCCTTTGGGCCTGAAAAGGCCTATTATGTTTTTCCATTGCCGTGCCTTTTCCATTGCCACAAAACACAAGCTGCACCTGAGTCCCATCTAAAGTGACCCAATGTGCCCTCCCCTGAACTACATGAACCCAAGATGGGCAGCTTAGTTGAGGAGTTGGAAGTTCAGGATGACGATACAGCAAAATAAGGTTGTCGAATCCAGGGGACATGCTGTGGAGTATATCACTACTGGTCAAGGACTCTCTTCCAAATTTGAAAAATACCTCTCTTTGTAAAGAAAATAACTAGTAAACCGGAGAGAAAAGGACTAGGGAGTCTGCGTTTTGCCACCGACCTTATGTTTGACACCCCATTTTGTTGCTGATATGTTTTTTCTCTTTTCTCTGTGTTTTGATTTTTATTAACGTTTCGTTTATTCTGATTCAGTTTTGTTAGCTTAAAAAAGATGATGTGGGCACATATTGTTCAAACCAAATTACATTCTAAACACATTATAAAAATAAATAAGAGGAAAGCGTTAGCAGTGGGTATAAGGTCCTTGGAAGGGAGCTCAAGGTCAGAACGTTCTTGGTTAATTCCAAACAGCCTTGTGCAGATTTTCTATTGATCCACTAAATATTCTCACTAGAGGGCAGCACAGCCTTAAGTACAGGAACCATGAAAAAGACTCAAGACCCCTTGCCAATAAGCATGTCAATTTCAAAGTCGATCTACACTCCAAAATCATCACCATCCTCATCCACGAAGTGCTGCCCTTCTCTTGCTTGTTACCACTTAGCTCATCTTTCCAGCTTTGATTTAACAAAGTCAAAAAAAAGTTTCAGCTGAAAATCTAGTAGAAAATGTGGGGAAATTCCTAGCAGGAAAAAAGGCAACAGACACTCTCTGATAAGTGATACAGGGTTGTTTCAAGCATGGGTGATGGGGAAGGAAAGTAATAGGAATCCTGCTCTCATTACCCAGTTTATTGAGATCTCACCACTTTGTACGTCTTTGGCCAGCCATCTACCAAGGTTGCATCCTGACCTGAAGCCACTCTAAAGACCAAAGGATTTATTCCTATTTTCCCTACTTTTTGTATCACCTAGAAATATCATAGAATCAGGCTGGAAAGGCCATTTATAGGCCTAACTGTATCCTGTTCCTATATCCTGTAGCCTATAACTGTATCTCCCCCAATGTACTGATGAGGAGGAGGAGGATGATAATGATGATGTATCCATAGCCTTCCACTGGTGGAAGTTTTCCCTGCTGAAAGCCAGGATGGTTAAGGTCATTCACGAGTTAGACCTGGAAGATCTGGGTTCAAATCCCCAACTCTGTTGTGACCTCCTCCTGGGTGAACATGGACGAGTCACAATCTCTCAGCTTCACCCACCTCACAGGGTTGTTGTGAAGACAAAAGTATACCACCCTGGGCTTCTTGGAGAAAGATGGTATAAAATATGAAGAAAGAAATATTGCCAAAGTTACTCCTATCATTCCACTTAATTGTTTTTTGTCTCCCCTCTGGGAGTACAGTCAGAGTGATGGATCAATACTGACCCTTGTTAAAAGTGGATGAAATAGTAAAGATGATTCTATTATACCCACGTTCATAAGTTCTACAATAACACAGAATGTTTAGGCAGGCAGACCAGCTCTCAGCTCCGTAATACTGAGGATGACCATATGCCATGACCAAAAAAGAGGACAAGGTCCTCCCAAAATGTAGGAAATGACAATATAAAAGCTAAAACCACTCATATATAGTGCTTTCATGTGGATAATTTAGGACACCATCCTAACCATGTCTAAGAAGTAAGCCGCATTGTGTTCAATGCTTCTTACTCCCAGGAAAATGTCTTTAGGATTGCTGCCTTAGATGCTATATTGCTTATTATTAAATTTAAAACCATTACATATAATTTATTACATAGTTTATTAATTACAAGGAGGCTGCACGCTACTTGCTCTCTAGGAAAAGGAGGACAATGAAGTTTTTCCAGGCTGAAATCCAGGCCATGTCCAGGGAAAATGGGACATATGATCAGCCAGGGCAATAGTGTAGAAACTGCTGAGACCCGCTAGTTTTCACCCTTTTCAGATCCATGACCTTCCTTTAAACTCCATCCTGCAACACGGGACTCTGATGTGATGTTTTGACCCTATATGGTCTTGACCTTCTCCTCCATTATCTCCCTCTCTTGGGTGATCAAGGAATCACGGTGCAAGGAAAACAGTAACACTTCCATACATTTCACCTTGATCAAGGTGATCAAGGATCAAGGTGCAAAGGAAAACAGTAACACTTCCATACGTTTCATCACTAATGTATGCAGAAAACTGAATTTGGCTGGTGCAGCTTTTTTTTTAGCCTAGCCTTTTCAACCTGCAGTTGCCAGAATTCCCTACTCTGCATGACTATGAAAAATACACACGTCCTGTCGCCTCCCTTTGCATCTCTGTGTTTTTTCCTTTAAAAAGATTAGACTGTGACACCAGTGAAAGCAAGAACCAACAAAAGATGGTGATGATATAATGGTTGCATCTAAACCCCTTTTAGGTTAGGTTGTGACTCACTTGTGGGTTCTCTTGCACCCCCAATTAAAACCCAATGTTGCAGAATGAGCCGGAATGGCTTTTGGAACCCAACAAACCAAACATAATATAAATTAGCAGTCATGGGTTGTGACCTGCCAAGTGTTACCTGCAGGCAGGGGACTGCCAAAATGCTGGAGATGCCCCAGAGTAAGAAACATTTGGAGAATGGTGCATGCAAATGTGGAGACATCCTTCAACCTGCAACATTTAGAGTTCCAAGGGTGGGGGGGAGATCCAAAGAAAACATCCAAAGGGGAAAAAAGAGTTTCTTGCACATCTTGGAATGAGATAGTCTGCAGGAGTTCCCAAACTTTTAGCAGTTGGGACCCTTTTTTAAAATGACACTTGATCAGAACCTATTTAGGATTACCATACCATACAATAAAGGTTGTATTTATTTATAAGAAATAATGAAAGGTAAGACCCTCAAATATTTGTTTCCCTGCATTTAAACAAGCTTGCAAATTGAAGTAAGGGTAAGTAGGTACCGGTAAGTAGCAGGGTATGTAGGTAAGGGACTTACCTTTACAGGGTAAGTACCAGCTACAGTATCTGATTTTAGAATAGCCTCGGGGCTTAAGGAAATTCATTATCTGATCATTCCATGAGCTTCTGGTGACCCACTCAAAATCAGATCGCTACCCACCAGTGGATCCATTTCTAGCCCACAGTTTGGGAACCAATGCAAATAAAAAAAAAGTCTTACAAAGATCAGGTTAACAAAGTATGGCATATCGTTAGTGTGGCCAAATTCACAATTCAGATTTATGAGAAGAGGAAACCCTTTCGGGTTTTAGCTCTGGGAATTTTATGTGTGTCCTGAAAAGAAAGAAAAATTGAGATGTGGTTTTCAGCATAAAGTATTGCATCATAGTACATTTTGGCAAGAGGTATTTTTCCTGTTTTCCATTTCATATCTATATGCAAATTTGTGATAATACCCTAGAATATTTTCAGTAAATGTGTTCATTTCAGTAATGATTGCCAATGGTAGTCAATGATGATTAACTAATGAATCAGTGCCAGTCAGTGCCGTATGTTCAAAAGAATCCCTACATGTCAACACAAAAGTGATGGGGGGAGAAGAGAAATCTGCATAATAGAAGCATACAAAGCTAAAACCAGGAATTGAGCCCTTCTCTGCCTCTCCCATAAAACTTCCTTTCCTCTTCCCTTCCACCTCTGTTCCTCAGCAAATTCATGGTGGACTCACCCATTCATTGGAGAACATGCCTTTGGCGTGTCTTACTATACTTGTAGTCTCTTCAAGATTCAAGGTGGTTAAAGGTTGATCATAGGTTGTTAGATTCAAGGTGGTTAAAGGTTGATTCAAGGTTGATCATAACCTTTTTTTAATAGGGGTTTTAACAACAGTTCTTTTATGAGAAAAATGTCTAGGATCCTTCATTTCTTCAGCTGTCTTCATGGTGCCGTCAACATCTTTAGGCTTCACAGCTCTTGCACTTTTCAAACTTCCATAGGTGGTTTCAAAATAAGCATCAACTTATTTAGATGTTAAGTGCCGTTTTCTGGGCTTCATCTGCTTAATGATGGCACTTAGGGTGAAATCCAGAGTAACTACGGGGAGTCCTTGCTCCGGAGTAAGAACAAGTTACTCTGGATTGCAATATGAATTTCCCATAGGTTTTCACTAGGTGGTGCAGTAACTACGGGTGCACGTAATGTCTCTTACGTGCTCCCGTAGTTGCTCTGGATTGTGCCCTTAATGTCATAACAACATAAGGATGTCACTCAGCAGGCAGTATGAAAACTAACTGCAGCCCTTTGTATGAAATGGGTTTGATATCCCTTCCCAGGTCTGCTACCTGGTTTAGAAATGCCAAAGGTATGACTGGAATGGCGATCAGGCTGCTTCCTCATCATAGCTTATTTAATCCTTGATGCACATAGATAGACTAATCTCGGTTAGTTTCGTGAATCACCAAAAATTGGGTCTCATCCCACTAGTGGACCCACAGTTTGGAATCCACTGGTCTAGGTGGTTCCTTCCTAAAAGATGTCCACCTGCCTTGCCCCCAGCCACAGCTTGACTCTTTAGGGCAGACATATAATATATTGTTAGGGAGTCACTAGCTATCCCAGTGATTAGATGCTTTGTTGTTGGGTGCAAGGAAAGATAAAGAGCATGGTGACATTAAATAACAGTGAAGTAACTAGTGCTTCTGAGTATATACCAAGAATTTCTCAGACGCTGCATAGCCAACTTGCTATACTCCTGGGTTTTAAAGGTTTCAGCAAGTGAGGGTTGACCTCAAATTTTCTTTTTCTTTTTTTTCTATTTGCTACTAGACAAGCTCTCAGTAACATATTCAAGATCTGCCTCTTACTTCTACTGTATTTACCATAAACGCATTGAAGCTGGTCACTGGGTAACGGTTCCATCTGCCCTCTTGGTGTTCTTCAAAGCCGAAGGGGCTTTCAGATCTCTCCCAAGACCGCTCAACAGGTGAAATAGTTTGTGATGTAATATTGCACCAGCCGACGTCGCTTGCTACCTTTCCGAGGTGCTCCCTGGGGAGTGTGCAGGGGAAAGAGCAGCAGGTGTAACAGGCTGGTTGCTTCAGCTAAAAATGGCGACAGGTATTCGTGTGTTATTTCTGTGACTGCACCAATGTAAAATTAAACCTTTAGATAAATAAACCTGGCAGATGATATTTGCCAGTGAACAGAGAGACTCTCATCAAGGTCAGTTGGTTGAAAATGCTGCCTCCTTTGTGGCAATCTTATTTTTAAACCCTATATAAATAGATTTTCCAAGCCCCGCGTTGTCTTGGTTTGATTCCTGTACCGCTAACAAGACTGGCACTCAAAGTGAAGAAGCAAAGGCTCGACCGGCATTCCTCAGTATGACCAGAAGCACTTAGGCTGCAATCCTAACTTCCAGTTAGGCCAGCCTAAACCCAGGCATATGTCCTGTGCTGACCTGGGGGTGTCGCAAAAGTGCTGTTAGACTTTTCTGCACCGCTCCTGCGGGAGGGTTAGGTCAGTGCACAGACATGCGCTTGCCTCCCTACATCACCACAAGAATGGAAAGACCAAAGAGTTGTGCTGGCATAGGTTAGGATTGCACCCTTAATCTGCTAAGAGTGCAATTCCAACCTCTAGTTGGGCCAGACTTGCGCCAGCCTATCAATGTTGCAAAACCACCATAAACCACTTTTGCACCACCAGGAAAGGAAAGAGACCAACATAAGCCCTGCTTGGCCAAAACAACAGGTAAGCTTGTGCTGTCTCAGGTGTGTGAGAGAGTGTGGGGAAAACAGGGAGGAGGCATTACAGGGCAATGGACAGTAGGTGAGTGGTGTGGGGCCAGGGTCCAATATTTGTGCCATCCCAATCCCAATCACGGGCATCCCAGAGAAAGCTCCGGCTGCTTGGATCAGCGTCACCTTTTTAGGTAAAGCAATTCTGAGTAGTCTCATTGGGGCAGTTGCAGTTTTACCCAGAACTGAGCTGCAACTGTCCTCAACCCTGCTTTGGGTGCGGTGCAGACTTGCTGTCCTGCCTGCTCCAGAACAGGTTAAGATTGGGCTGCCTGGTGCTCATTAATTGGGCTGCCCTTTTTTTAGGGCACTGAATCAGGGCCATTAGAAAGCAGCAACCCGTTTAGTAATAGGACTCTACATCTTTGGAAATTGAATCACCAGGTTTGAGTGCCTTGATGATCTCCTGTACCTTTCAGTAGAAAAATTTCAATAGATGTGGCTTTTTCCATCACAATCCTCTAATGACAGCCAAATTCACACCTGATACCAGTTTCCATCTGAATCGCACAAAGTTCCTCTCCGGGCAACCCCATGTATAAAACATGAATGGATGGCTTAATGAAGAGATGAAATATTCATAATACTCAGATTGCAACTTTTCCTTCTTTTGA